>LKNJ01006364.1:568-18337 GCA_002120245.1 Maccullochella peelii
TATATATATACACACACACACATACAGTATATATATATATATATAGTTTTTTAGCCTGTCTAAGTTCCCCTCTTGTGCCACTATAACATGTAATCTCACCCAATAAAGTCTTATCTTAACTTATTTAAAATAGACAAAAAACAGTGTGTTTAAGATATCTCAGGTCTGGCAGGTGTGGGAAAACTTAACTATTTAGGACCTTTTGTCAAATAGTGATAATTTGTTACAAAAATACCTAATGTGTATAATGATGCATGTGAANGGAGAGAGAGAGAGAGAGAGAGAGAGAGAGAGAGAGAGAGAGAGGGAGGGTGGGGGGTGACCTCCTGCTCCACAAGTAATTCATCACACACACTGTGTTTAGACTGGAAACTGTTTCCATGTGAAATGGGCCTCTCCTAACCTGGCTCTTAAATGACACTATTTAAAGGCACTAAAAATAATACATAATGGAAACAACATGCCAGCTTATTGACATACATTTAGTGCTGCATAAGACAATGTCTCAAATCTCATGTGTAGCTTCTAGGCCCATCATTTATGCCTTTTCCCAATCTCCCTCTTCAATTCTCTTTACTAATTTTTTACAAGATTATTGTCTAAGACTTCTATACATAAGACATTTTAAAGGACATTAGAGAAAATTATGGGCATCTTCAAGCCCACAGGATGTCAAAGCTTCACAGCACATCTCTGAGTCAGTGGAGTAAGTGTTTATGGTTGAGCAGCAGCCAAGATATAGTTTGCTTAAGCCAAAGTTGGATGTCTTTGAAATCCCTGAGTTTAAATATATTGGACGTCTTTGAACATGCCAAATATGTGGGGGATTAAGGCCTGGAGACATTGAAGGGGTAAAAAGGTTCAGAGCTGGGTGGGGCCAAGAGTAGAGGCAGAGGAGAAGGTTGTTTTGCTCCAGGCAGTACCTGGAAACAACACTGACCTTTGACCCATGGAAGCTTTTGCTCTTCTTTGGGTCGGAGAAGGTGGATGTCAGCAAGCTGTTGGGAAGTGTAGGCAGCTTCAGGTGCTGGCCAAACAAGGAGGTGGAACCCTCCTGCATTACCATCACCTGCCAGAAGAACAGCAACAAGCCAAAATGATCAGAGGATCCTTTGCTTTGAAAAGTTACTGTTTGGGTTACAGTTAAAGTTGAAAAGTAGGGCTGGGTATCGAATTAAATCCTTTTGGGTTCTGACAGGAAGTATAGAAAGTGCCAGATTTACTTATTCTTTGATCAGATAGTTCCTAATTTAAATTATAATTTTTATGGGCAAACATCTATCACAAGGATATCCAAAAATGTGCAAAAATGGAATTCCTGTTCTGCCAATGGAGTATTGAGAAGCACCAGTGCAATCAATCTAGAATTGTTTAAAAAGTACAGTAACTTCTGGCGTACTTCAAGCGGTCCAGTATGAACTAAGAGTAGGAAGACATAAGAGCACTGAATTAGTGCATTGCCATCTTCAATGCCAAGAGCAGCAAATGTCTACACAGCACACATTCAAACATCTAAAGCTGCCTGTTTTTGCTGGAATATCTTGCAGTCATTACAGGGCTAGAACGATGACCAGGATATGCAAGTACGGACAACACAGCTGCTTCAGTGTCTATATTGGAGTGCTGAGGCACATGGCAGTAAATCTCCCTGCCAGGATAAAAGCACTGGTGTCATTACACAAATAACAATTTGAAGCTACTTTAAAGAGGTGTTTGTCTGTTTCATGCATGACCCCCCAAAGCATGTTGGAAATCTTACTTTTGAGTCCTCTGAACTTCGTCTGTGAGGATCCCGTTGCTGTTAAAGAGAGGGACATGAAAGAGATTGATAATTATCTACAGCTTAGTTCTATAAAATACAAAGAATTTTAGCTTAGCCAAATACTCATTTATTAATGTCCAAATCTGTGGAACAAGGTGTGGTCAAGTAACTTTGAACTCAATGAAATTGTACAGCATAATGTACTAAGACCTTTCAGTAGTAAGCCTCTCCTCCTGACAATAGAGAATTTGAGTTTCGACATGGTCAATGTCAGCACTTGAGGCTTTTTTTAAGGCTAAGAAGGGGGTGCAGGGCAAAGTAAATAGAGAGCACTTAGCTCCAATCATAAAACCTCCAGACTACAGGAGTCCTCGGGACGGGGGCCAACAGACTGACTACACCCGACACTGAGGAAGCAGCTAGGCATGACTATTCTGACACCCGGGTTGGCAAAATAAACTGATTCTCTAAACTCTGATGGTACAGAGGCTGTTACCTCTCCTCTCTGTAGCAGTGTACACAACGCTCAGCTAGCAGCTTGTCATTTTTAGCTGGCGCAGACCATCACTTTCACCGGTGAAATGACAATAGTCACTGGCAGCAGGTCACATCAGCTGTCGCTATTCAACAAAGTGAGCAAGTTGATGGCAGACCAAACTAAAACTTAGCTGTTGTCAGGTGTTGGTGCTCTCTGCAGCCGCTATCTGTACTCAGCCAAAGATTATTTATGAGGTAAAAGAAGCACCAGTCTGTATCACAGTTACAACTGCGAGTGGACAGTGTTTCTGGAGTTCCAACAAAACAGAGTGATACCTCTTATCTCTAGCAGATCATGTCACGTCCGTTTCTGGAATCACTTTCTCCCAAAGTTTATTTGGGATATAAATAATTTAAGATGATCAACTTTAGAATTTGGAACCATTACCTTCAGTATTTGGATCATATAGCTTGTGAAGAGTAAGGTGGGGTGGATTTAGTAGCTAAAGCTGTTATTTTACAATGTGCCAGAATGGAGGCCATAACAAAGTTGATCCCCTGGAAGCAGCTAAAGGTAAACTGAGGCCAGTTTATCACAACTGTTATAACTGCAGAGAGCTTTAATGACTAGATAAGCCGATGTAAGTGCTGCTAAACTTAAAGTCATTCATTCTGCATTGCATATGTTTCATAAAACAATACAGAAGCAACAGAATCACTGGCATCTATAAGGTTAAACAAACAGTATATTGCAGAATAATTCTAGAATAAAATAATGATAAAATATACAAAAAGCTTAGACAACACTGGTCAAACAATAAAGCAGCAGGAGAACAGATAACAGGAGTGATTAGGTTACACACATACTGCAACAGAATGACATTTGGCGTGCACAGCTGTGGTGCCAGCTGAGTTAAAGCAAGAGCAGTTTTCTCAGGTCTGAAAACAGTTTTACTCCTCACAGAAACAAAGGTCATTGTGCCATTAACGTACTGACATTGCAACAGCTTTATTAGTCCATTGGAATATCTGGAATCCAAAAACATGTAAACATAGTCATGAAATAAAATCTTAGAAACATTAAGGAAGAAAGGGCAGAGGTGCTATTTCACACAACAAGGGCCACTAGTGTCATGTGTAATTTGTTAGACTGTCACCTGACAATGACTGAGCCTTTTTTAAAAATGAAACTATATTTGTGAGCTGTTTTTGAAGATTTACGTCTTCAGTAGGAACCAATGGGCTTGGAGCTGAGATCCAGAGACAGGGTAGGGAAGTCAGAAATTATTGAGAGACGGACTAACATGTTGTTATAGGGCTGTCCCTGAATCTGGATTTTCAGAGTCAGCACTTAAAACCGATGCAACGACTTATCTATAGATATTTATTGTTTTTCTTTCCCTCAGTACACATATTATTCACTCTCCTGCCCAGTTAGTGTCAGTTCAGCATTCCTGCAGAGCCCACACTAAACTTCTACATCAGGCTACATTAATTTCATGATTTACCTGTAAGGCCCATGTTTCAATGCCTTTGTTCAACATCTGTGATGTGAAAGCATCAGATCTCCACACAGTCAAACAAAGGAAAAGTGTGCATCCTGGTCATAGTTCAGTTATAAAATCCTAGCACACCATGGTGTTTCCGCTGCCCACCACCCACAGGGATATGCATTGGGTTCGGGCACATTGCCAGCTGAGCGGCAGGCATAGGCGGGGCCTAGGCGTTCTGACCGCTGGCATCGCAGACTGGTTCTAGGGACATGGAATGTTATCTCTCTGACGGGAAAGGAACCAGAGCTATTGTGGGAGGTGGAGCAGTACCAACTAGATATAGTTGGGCTCACCTCTACGCATAGCACTACGCAAAATCCTGGAGAGGGGCTGGACTCTCTCCTTTTTTGGAGTTGCCTAGGATGAGAGGTGGTGGGGATACTCACATGCTGCCACCGTGGCCCGGTGTCTGAACCAGTGTCCGGTTCAAAAGTATTTTAGGCTGTGGCACAGAGGGTAGTGCGGTTGTCCATTAACCCCAGGGTTGGTGGTTCGATCCTCCTGTCCACATGTCGAAGTGTGCTTGGGCAAGACACTGAACCCTAAGTTGCCCCTGGTGGAGGCCAGCATGGCAGCTGTGTCCCCATTGGTGTGTGAATGGGTGAATTAGACTACTGTTAGAGCTTAGATTACTGTTACAGCGCTTTGGGAACCGTTTCAACGGTTGAAAAGCGCTATATAAGTAAAAGTCCATTTACCTGACTAACATTCAGCACCGGAGCGCTGGAGCAGCCAACAGACACGAGTTGTGCCACGGCTTCCATCACAGTTACTTTTGTGGTTAGGTTCATATTTGAGACAAGACTGTGTGAAGTTTACTGCCTGCTATGCTGTTGCTCCTGCATTGCTCTGTGTACAATGATGCAGTCTCTCCTGATGACTCGAATCATCGCCTTTTAGGGGGCCCTACATTGTTGGGTTGAGTTTTTTCATGGGATATGTTGATAGTAAGAAATATTTTCAGCCTTTTTCTTTAATTACATATTTGGAACAGGAATCTTATGAGTTTGTGTGCTGCTGTACGAATGGCTTGTCTCCATTCACCTGACCTCCGTGACCATCAGTTCAGCAGATCTACTGGCCGATTCCCTGTGGCTGCAGGTTGATTGTGTAGAACTATATGTATGGTGACACTGTATGAGTGTTTCTGAAAAAACAGTGCTGAACTCTACGGACTTTGCCTGGAAAAATAGAGATAAACGTTTTTCCTGCAAGGCAGCTGCAGTACAAGTTGCTGTATTGCATTAACAACTGTAACTCAAGCCCCAGCCTCTCCCTCGCACTCCTACCCCTCCGGCTTTCAGTAGTTTCCTACGAAACTCCTCTGTGGGGTTGTTGAAGGTGAGCTTCTCACAGCGCAGGTGATTGACAGGCGGGTGGCCCTCCAGGTGGAGGAACAGGTCGTAATCAAAGCGAACTTTCTTCGGTTCTTCCTGAGAAAAAGTGGTGATCCACCCAGAGAAGGGAAAGAGGAGAACAGTCACAATCAGTCGATCAGGACTCAACCAATACTATGTTCAGTTTGCTGCTGAGGAAAATTGTTAAATGTACCTTGTTTTTGAAGTAAACTTCAATTGGCAAGATGAAGCCTGCGTATCCAGACTCCTCCACTTTGTACGGTGGATCCTTGCACACTGAAATGAAAGAGAAATGAACTATTAAAGAAAAGCCTCAACACAAGGTGACTAACAAAACAGACGCCTGAATTCATTTAGTTCTATTAAATGCAAAGCAGCTGCCCTCATCCAATCACTGTTGCACAGCAGCGGTCTCTGTGTGTGTTGGTGGTTGCTGCGTCTCTCTCGCTCACATTCCGGATACAAAAATCAGGTGTATGAAGACATATGTGACCTTTGCTTCTGAAAGTCTTTCAGTGTGTCACTAAATGTACCAACCACTAAACCTGCAGCTCCATTCTCATGAGATCTCATTAACTAGCTGATATCAATACAAAAACTGTGGCTTAAATTAGAACCAGGGCCTTTAAAGTGTGTTGATATCCACCCAGCTCCTAACAAGGTGAAGACTTCCCCCCTCACACCCATGGGCCTTTAAAGACAAACAAAATCTACTAGAGCTTCCCTGGAGGTGTGTGTTTGCCAGCCAGCCTCTCTCCCAGTGGACTCTGCAGAAAAAGTACCAATTAAGTCCACGTATGTGGAGACCTTAGTGTGTTCACTGGAATAACAGATAAAAGCAGAGCTTAGCTTTGGATTATCTTTGAATAATGTAACTCTGATGTAAAGCATGAATGGAGGATATTTAAAGTGTAACTACACCCGCAAATAGAGCTAAAACGCTCTATCCCAGCAAACTTAAAAACTGCAACAGAGGAGTGAGGGAACAACAACTGTAGGGGGCGTGGCCTCGTGGCTACGTAGTGTGTGGGTCAGGCAACACGGGGGAGACTGACTCACACTGATTAGAGTCTTTTTTTTAATATAAATTTCATGACATAGACAGATCCCCAACTGGTTGACTCTATGTCAGCATTGGCCTCACAGGTTCAGGGCTGATTTAAAACAGTAGATGGCGTGTTGAGCCATTTTAAACTCATGAAATGCTGATTTTTATACATTTGGTAAGAAATGTAAATATTAACACCAGCATTGATGTGTTTCATCACAGTACAGTCATATCATTTAGTTTAGTACACATTGTATGAAACATAATACTGCGCCACAATATTATAATATTGAACTGAACTACTAGAATGTTATTATCAATATTAGAGTGTAAACATCAACGAAATTCCCTGCATACTGTGTGAATTAATGTATCTCAAGTGAAGCAGAACCCTATGTGTGGATTCGTACTGGGTGTCACTTGAAATTTTCTTTGGCCAAAACAATGCCCAATACAAAACAATCCTTTTTCTCAAAGGAAACAGTGTTTACGATATTAACAAAAGAAGTTCAGAATAGTATATAGAACAGTATACAGTATAATTAATAAATGTGTTCTTTAAAATCTGATCAAGATATAATGTAAACAAGACCAAGAATCTGACCAAGCATTTGGTGTCAAACTTCAGTTCTTGACAGGTCCCATACCCATTCCTAAAGTGGACACAGCAGAGTGCTGGAGAACCAACAAGCAATATAAAGGAAATCCCTAAGGAAAAACGTCATGGGTTGCTATGCATACAACTGACAACTCGGCTTTCACTGATGAAGGAGGACTCGGAAATACCTTGAGTCATCCTCAGTACTGAGCTGGCTTTGGCACCAATCTAAATCATTACTGTGCTCTCTTGTTTCATCTTGGAGCTTTAGGGAGCAACAGTGATTGATGGCTTGGCTGACTATGCTGAGGTCGACCTCACCACTGGGGCCAAGTCATCCAAAACCCAATACCACTGAGCAAATATTATGGGTCAGAGTTAATTGTGCAAGTGGGTCAGGTTCAATTACACCCAGCTAAAAGAGCCCATTCACCACCACACCTTTATATAAACCAGGGTGGGGAAGGAGATGAGCTGAACCACCCCTAAATGGAAAGAAAAAAGCACATAAACTCTGTACATGTGCTGGAGTATTTTTGTTATTCAAACGGATAACTGGGTAGACGTGATGTCATGCTGAGATATTTTCAGTGAAGCTACAATGAACTTACACAGTACTGGATTTCTTTTGGATATTCCTTTTAAAACAAAAAGGCACAACATGAACAAATACACTCAATAAAGTGACTGCAAAGAACTGTGACCAAGCGGGACGTCTTTCTGTTATATGTTAACTGTTAATGTAATTATTTTGTAAGCACTCCCTGATGGACAAACTCTGGAGACACACTGCAAGATCTGGGAGCGATCGTAGTTCTCAGAACACCGTTATGAGGAACTTTTTTAGCTCCTACTTCAGAGTAGGTACTCTTTCAGCACAAGAGGAACCTTGAGTGACGTAAGTATATGGCGATTGGTCCAGACGTAAGTGTACATTGATTGGTCGAACACATGAGCCAATGCAGCACCAACAACTGCCATCTTTAAAAACCTGTGTAACAGCTCATAACGGTAGCCTTAAAAACTGGACCGAAACACGGACAAACGGAGCGACACTTTGTTGTTGTTGTAGTTGTTGCTGTTGTATGTCATGCAGAAGTGACGTTGCTATACCAACTGCCGGCTGGCTTACGTCACTCAGCATTCCTATTGGCGGTGCAAATGCTAACAGAAAAAAAGCCCTTGAAGGTATGTAGTTCTCAGGGAGCTCCCCAGTGGGCAGTTCCTCTCAGGGAGTCCCCAGAACTGTTTGGTCCAAAAACGCCTAGTGTTTCCACTTATTGGCTGACGTATATATACGCTGTGAAGAACATGTCTGCCCTTCCAAGCTAAAAAATAGGGGCCCCTGGTGGCCTAGTGTTTTCAGGTGATGACGACCATGAACATCAATGTTCCCGGTTCATGTCCAGCCAGGAACCTCTGTTGCATTTTCCCTATCTCCCCCTCCCTTCAGTGTCTGTCATCGCCGCACTGTCACTATCTAATAAAAGGCATAACCCACCCTCCCAATAATATGGAATAGAAAACACAAATATCAATATGTAACCTTGGGCTCTGGGAAATTATGATGGGCATTTACCACTATTTTCTGACATTTTATAGAAGGAAAAAAAAAAGATTAACCGAGAAAATAATTGCCAATTTAATAATAGTTGCAGCCGTACTGCTCAACATCAAAAAAAGACTTATTTAATTAATCCTCTCGTTTTATTTTATCAGTATGCCAATACACAGTTCTTGTCAATATAAACATATGACATTTACATTCTCAGAAAAGATCTCATGCAATAAAACTAGATAGGTGTGTATGATATCATGTCAGGGTGTTTTACAGTAGAGGTGAGCCACCTCGCCCAAAATGCAGATCCCCTACCTACACCTTGGACTTTGGGAAATTGTGTTGAACATTTTCACTATTTTCTGATGTTTTATGGACCAAAACGATGATTAATAGAGAACAAACCTTGTTGCTGCCCTAAATAATACACTTTCATACAATAACTTGGCATGGAAAAGCACAAAGGTGTCATTTCATTTCACATAGTTATTTAATGAATTGGGTTATTGTGTAGGCATTATTAGATATGAAACTATATTGATCTTGAGACGAGATGCCGCTTAACACCTTCAGTAAATAATTTCCTGGGGGAAACACTGTGTGTTTATCCTGTTTTAATGGTAGCACCTCCCTGACCTGAATTTTATTAGTAATCTTAAAAAAGAAAAACATTTCAACAACTGAACACTGTCTGAATACTGTCCAAACTCACTGTCAGGAAACCCCTAGTGGTGTTGTACTGAAAAGAATATTTTAATCTTCACGGATTTCAAGTACCAGGTCAAGTTATGGTCAAAATGAGAGAAAGACCCTGAAGCAATATGACCCAAGACACAAGATAAAATTGATAAATGCAGCTAATGTGAAGGAGAAGTCAGGGCAGCATTTTGGCTGGGGTTCAGCAGTTCAGGTTGGAAAGGTTAATTATCTGAAGGAGCGTCTGAGAGCCAGAGATGCACAATGCAACCACTGACCTGTAACAGAAAACTTGCCAGTGGTCACAGAAGCTTTCAATGAGGGACAGGGCCGTGTGGTTTATTAACATGGCCTTGCTTTAAACTCAGATGCCAATCACAGAACAATGCCAGTCACTATGTATTTGCCCTTTCTACACAGACTGGTTTGTAATGAGGCCAGGCTAGACAACAGACCTGACCATAAAACAAAAGACAAGAGTGGAATAAGAAATTCTTTAGTGAGGTTTGTGGCTCAAATATGAGCTCCTTCCGCGCGCTCATTTACTGAAAATCCCTCTTCTTCCTAACAAAGCCATTCATCTCAATATCAGTTGTGCAATGAATGCCAGACGTTTGGGCAGTGTGTCCACATAAACAGCATAGAGAAAGATAACAAAGTTTTAGATTAAACAAATTTAGTCCTTTAAAAACAACCTCACACTACAGTTTTCTCCTTAGTCCTGCAGGAACCCTGCTGACCCAAACGACCTCACACTAATCAGCTAACAACAAGACCCTAGAATACAAATGGGGTCAAGATTCATCTGCCAAGATTAAAGGCCAGAATGCAAGAAACATCCAAGTTTGCATTGTAAGCCAACTCACTAGATAAGTGGCCCAACAGGTGGATAGTCTGAGGCAGTTAAAGGTTGAACGGGGGTTGGGACAATGGCATAAACTTGAATAATAAAAATAAATAAGCAGCAGCACCAACAACAAGTAAAGCATGGAAAAACACAGACAGAAGCATGTTGGTCAAAAAAGAAACAGCTTGGATGACAAGAAATTCTACAGAAACAACACCATATGCACCTCCTAGACTAAAACCACATAGGTGTGAAGCCACACCCACCTCAAGGGACCAAACACAGATGGAAAGGAGAATTGGAGGACTGAAGTGAGGGGTGGGGGTTGGGGTCAAAATCATGGGGATGCTCCTGATAGCAGATCCCAGACAAACAACACACACACACACACACACACACACACACACACACACACACACACACACAGTGGGACAAGGTGCTGCCAACAGACTCCCATATCTCCCTTGAGAACCATTGTGTGCGTATGTTCTGACATTTGATGCTGCATCTTCTTGAAGGTTTTCAGAAAATCACCCTGCTTAGAAGAACTGTGCAGCTACTGCTATATATCACTCAGGTAATTAGAAATGTCATATCTCAACCTTGGCACCCTCCGGTCAGCACTGGTGGCCAATCTGCACCGACTTCCAGCTACCCTCGCCTACTCTAAATCCATGGAAGACAGCACACCCAAGCGACGGTTTCCACAAGTTCACCTGGAACTCCCAAACCGCAAGGAAGTCTGTTTCTGTCTGCCGTTGTTTTTTCACATAGAACCAAACCTTAGCCAAGATAGCTCACATGTATTAGCATCTGTATTGGACGTATTAGCTTACGTCAGCACTTGTTCCAGCGAACCTCTGCCAAACCAGCATAGCGTCAGTTAACCCAGCCTGGTTCTATGTGAGAAAACAACGGCAAAGAGAAACAGACTTACTTGCAGTTTGGGAGTTCCAGGGAACTCGTGGAAGTCCTCGCCGTAGGTGTGCGGTCATGATGGAGGATTTGGAGCAGACGGTGGGTCTGGAAGAGTCACGTCCTCTCTTTAGTGTGCAGATTATATGGAAATCACAGTGTCCTTGCCCCCTCCCTCAAACCCTTCCCCTCCCTGGCAAAACGGTGACAGAGAGTTGAAACTGAAAACTACTGTCACTGAAAAAAGGGTGACGTGAAGAAAAATAATATGAAGATTGGCATTGAAGAATCAGAATTCAAAAAATATAATAAAATAAAGTAATTTTTAATGCTAATTTTTAAGTTGTTTCAATGCCAATGTTTCCTTTTTCACTTCAGGTTTAGTTTTCAATAGCAAATTGAATTTTGACTTATTTTAAAGTCACTGTCCAGGCTACATACAATATTAGCTTATTATAGATATATTGGTATCTGTGTATACGTTGGCAGGTAACTAGAAAGCGCCCAACCAATAAATCGACTGGGCTGATAGATCACCTGACTCAATCTTGTCACAGATATATCTGTATCAGCTTTAGTGTATAATGTATGTCTGCTGACAAGATATTTACATTTAGAAACGGTGTCACCATTACATACTTTGCAAAAATACTTGTCAGTGCTCTTCAGTGGACACTCTAAAATGTCCCACTCAGTATGTATCTTGGCCACAATTTTAAAAATCAAAGGGATCCATATCAAGATTGATGTTAATGTTATCATAGCATCAAATGTCAGAACATAGGCACACAAGGGAGGTATGGGAGTCTGTTGGCAGCACCTTGTCCCACTGTGTGTGTTGTTTGTCTGGGATCTGCTAAACCCCCGAATATCGATAGCTGTACATGGCATCCAAAATCCAGTATTGGTTGGGCTACAGTGACCAGAACACTATGTCTGAGCATAGACAGTTGTGGATCATGTCTGGGAAGTGGCTCCACCTGCGATGGAAAGGTTATGGCACCATTCAAATCAAAATAGGTCAGCTCAGCAGGAACGTCAGGAAATTTCATGGCAAACTTCCAGTAGATTATGAGATATTTCAGATACAGAGCTGATGTTTTGGCCTGAGGATGGTGCAAAAGGAAAAAGCTATAGACTGACCTCATTCATCCTCTGGGGAGAATGAAAGTACTCAGTAACAAATGGCAATCTGCCCATTAGGTTTTGATATTTCTTGCATACAAGTTGAAATGTTGGCCTGATGGTGGCACAAATGGAATAGTCAGGGGTCATTAAAACTAAAGCCGAAACAACTAATCAATTAGTTGACTGACCAAAAATGAACCTGCAAAAATCCCAATCACTATCTGGCTCCAACTTCTCAAATTTGCAGCTCTTCCATGTACCTTTGTAAATGAACCCACTTTCGACTTTGGATCGTTGGTTGGACAAAACAAGACATCTGAAGACATCACCTTGGGGTTTTATGATTATTGTATGACATTCTATAGACCAAACAATTAATTGATTAATTGAGAAAATAATCTGCAGATTAATTCATCAAAAATAATCATTAGTAGCATTTATCTGCTTGGGACAATAAAGATCCACAGCAAACTTCATGGAAATCTAGCCATTAGTTGAGATACTTTGTGTATCGTTTATGTATTGTTATGAACAAAATGTTGGTCGAGAGGCAATACCGATCTCACAGAAAAGGTCACCAAAATGATCTGGAATCATCTTCTGACCGTACTAAAATTCATAAGTCGAGCCAGTACTGTTAATGACATCTTGCTGTGGAGCTCAAGGTTGGGTATACGGACAGATGACCGGCTAAATGACTGACAGCCATTCTTAGGCAAAGCTGCAAGCAAGAAAAAGAAGAAATCACGTGTGAGCACCAACCATTCAATTTCACACTGGCACAGCACCACTTAAATAATCTGTGGCATTTTCATTTCAATTGTTTAAATGTCAATTTTGCTACTCTCAATGATGGTCTGATACAACACAGATGTGATTTAACATAGTGCCTGCCTGTTGATAAAAGCTTTTATATTGCTCTGGTATGTCTTTTCTGGGAAAACTCGCCTCGCTGGCCTGACCTCGCTGGTTGAAACTCTGCTTTGATTCTCAAAAGCTTGTAGCATTCAAAGGGGATAAGTCTCCCCCCCCCCCCACTGTGTAATTCTGATTTTGTCGTGCACCTGCACCCAGCTAAGATTGGATGTGCACATTAACAACCTTCCCTACTTTAAAAGAGAAACACAGCATTTCTATTTTGTAGTATGAACAGATGAAGAGCAACACCTACAATACACTTATAAATACACACTAAAGTACAGCCAAACGTTTTGCAAACTGCACCATGAAAAAAACAGATTCCACCACTTAGAATCACTTTGTAGTAGTTAAACAATGAAGACTCGCGAGTGAGTGACCTTTGGCTAAGCTGCTGCTCATCTGGATTTCCCAAGAGTCATTCATATAAATAGAATATATTAACCAAATACATACAGTATACACATTTCATGGAGTACCAAAATAATGTATATATTTTCCCCTGTCAATACAGTAGAAGTACAGTTAGTGTAGTTTTATGAGTCAAATCAGACAGATAATGCCTGGTGTATTAGAAATCAAAACCATGTCTTCTGACAAATTCTGCTGGTTATGATGACAGATTTTTCATTTTTTAATTATTCATATCACTGATGTTTGTGGAGGTTTAGTTTCCAGATATGTTTAAGGGAGTTAAAGGGGCACTCAACTGATTAACTTTGTCAAGTTTAAGAAAAATTACCCTGATGATGTCAACGTGAGGTGTGATGATTGAAAGATGTGGCCGTTCACCAGGCAGGGAGCCTGAAAAAGAGTTGTTAGCAAGTTGCATTATGGGAAATGTAGGATCCAGTGGATTTTCAGCTTGACTCATACTAGGGACATAAAGTCTGGATATGTTAGCCTCTGCTGCACAGGTTTTGACCTTTCCTTTTAAAACCCGTGTCTCACAAGTCCACTATCTTCCCTCAAGCACCTATTAAGCCAAACTGAAAACATTCAATGTGGGACTCATTGCTCACAGAACCATCACCAGCACCATTTCAGAGCTATGAAACATAGGCAACTATCTCTGCCAAGCAAATAAAAACCATCCACAGTGCACTATGATATAGCTTTGTCAGAAGAAAGAGAGCAAACAAGTTCTCAAAGATTCTATCTTTGCAAATAGAATCAAAAGCTCCTTGGTTATTAGGATAACATGTTCATCCTAATATTAAAAGAAAAAATTTGTTTAGCATCAACACAAGGAATTTAGCCACAAACAATTAATAATTAAAGTATAAAATACCAAAAACTAAAATTCTTGACCACCAGTACAAACCCAAAGATTCAATTAGTGATGATATAAAACAGAGAAGCAAACCCTCCCATTTGAGAAGCTGGATTTACTCACAGTTACTTAATTTGGATTTATTGTCCATCGATGGACTAATAGATTCAATTAAACCACAGTAACAGCTGACGTTAGTTGTGGTAAATAATGTCACTTTTTGATTTCATTGATGAAAAGGGAGGCCATGGCTCCTTTAGTGATTCCTGACTCAAATCCTCCAGCTTTGGAGTGTGGAGGTGCTGTAAAGAAAAGACAAATGTTTTATGGCAGGGGTGAGTGAGAAAGGAGTGAAAGAGCTTCCAACAGACAGCCCATATAAACCATGCTTCAATAAACCACTTCCTGCAACCTCCTTTCATTGACTGAACCGAGGGAGAGCCAGCATTTACAGCTCAGTTCCTGTTATTTGGAGGCGGCTGCCCCGTCTATTTGCACTCCTCCCCTTCCCCATCCTTTCATGGCAGCTACAGCAGCCAGCCTACAGCTTTCTTTGTGTTCCACCTATACAAGTAGGTATGATTTCTGAGGAATTGTAAAACAATTGCTGGCAAATGCCTGCAGCTCTTTGATTCCTGCCAGACACTCTGAGGGGGGGTGGGGAGGGGTCTTAGGGGCCTTTACACACAAAGTTGGGTATTTGGATCCAAAAACACTGCACATACGACCTGGTGGTTAGTCCCTAATGT
Organism: Maccullochella peelii; assembly: GCA_002120245.1. Taxonomy (NCBI): domain Eukaryota; kingdom Metazoa; phylum Chordata; class Actinopteri; order Centrarchiformes; family Percichthyidae; genus Maccullochella; species Maccullochella peelii. The sequence goes on from LKNJ01006364.1 coordinate 15,449, forward strand.
ATATCTACAACAACTCAGAGACTGCCGTCCCTCATAAACAGTCTCAAAACAGTCTTGAACTTGAGTCAACTGTAGACAAACTTCCAGCTGCTGGATCACAGTAACTGGTCTGGTTCTTTTGTGTGTGTTCTTTTCAGCATTTCTGTCAAACTGGACTCCTGACATCCTAAAGTGTATCCTGTATTAGCACCAGAAATACTCCCTGCTCCTGACTGACACCGTCCTTTCTCCTCACAATCATCACTGCTTGAGGTCTGCATTTTGTTTTGCTATTTCACCAGGTACTTAAAAAAAAATAGATCAATCATACTTGGTGTGTCAACTCTGTAGTGAAGAGTTGGGAGTGAATTAATGAGGTCGAGGTAAATATTGTCATTTTGTCCATTGCCAGGAATAAGGAAGATTTTCCTCTGAGGGCGGTTCATCCATTTTCTTGGACGAAAAAAGCTCGGGTTTCTTTTCAGCAAACGAGCAAAATAACCACGGGCCAAATTATTACTTGACAATCCTCAATTCAAATTCTCCTCTCAAATCTTTGTTTCATCATTTAACTATTTTACAGTGGACAAGTGCACGAACAGTAATCACTGAATATGTTACATGCACACAAGAAACCAGATTCCTCTAAGAAATCAGCTCATGCAGTTAGTTGGACAAAACTATGAATAAAGTAAATAATCTGCAGATTAATCAATCACATAAATTGTTAGCTGCAGCACTAATCCACCTAAATACACGTAATCAGCTAACTGTTGCATCAAGAGCTGTTGCTGTTTATTGAGCAGGCAAGTAAAGACTGGAGGACGGGGGAAAATGGTGGAAATGGACATCCGCTAATGTCAGAAGAAATTATAACATTTTTATGAAATATAATATTAGGCTGCTGCTCAAGAGCTTGTAATACATGTATTTCTGCTTTGCACATATGCATGGGATGTATTGCCTTCTTTTTTTTTCAGCTAATTAATGAACTTAAAAGTACTCCAGTATTGTAATCTCTCAGAGACATGCATATTTAACCTACTTGAAATGTAGCATCCGTCAATGTAAAAAGTCCCTAGTATTTACTAACTGAAGAATAAAAGGTATGAGGGCTGCATCTAACGATTATTTTTGTTCAAATCAATTAATCTGCCAATTATGTTCTCAATTAATTGTTTGGTCTATAAAACATGAGCAAACTGTGAAAAATGCCCATCACAATATGTGATGACCTCATTAGATGTCGAGTTTGTCCGAACCAATTGCCAAAACCCCAAAATATTTAATTTTTTTATCATGTAAGACTAAGAAAAGTGGAACATTTTCACATTTGAGAACCTGGAACTATCAGATTTTTTGACTCTTAAATGATGATGATCAAAATAGTTATTATAGTGATTAAATGAGTCGATCAACAGAAAACTAAATCGACTAATCGTTGCAGCTCTGAAAGGCATGATGAGGTCACTAGTGTTTGCTTTTTGAAACGTTATTCAGATAGGCAGAAGACAAAAGAAACCACACATGCACACATGTAGAGAAAAGCATCCTTCACCTCCAGCGAGGATATCAATACTGCTATCAGCAGAGCTCAGAGAGATCACATTAGCAAAGCCACAGCAAAGAGGAAAGGAATGCTGTGCAGCTTCTGAGCCATATTTCAGCCTGAGGAGCTGTATCTTATGTATAGGTCACTGCAGTGACTTGACTTATGTGGTATGTGCACACAAGCCACAAATTAAGGCTGAGCGGAGGATGAGGGGAGTTAAAAGGTTTCATGCGAGCGTTCCACAGAGCCCAGGAGATGGCCAGAGGCTAACATGTTGGCCCAATCATTAAGGCATCAATCTGTGTGTGTGTGTGTACACTGTAAGGGGTTTATACTGGCTAACAGAACAGAACGCTCTTTCTTTAAAGGAAAGGAGACACTCTTCAAGCCTCATTCATTGTTGTCTAGTCTGACTTCAGTAAGTGACTGGTGTGTCAGAGAAGGCCTTTGGTGTAAACCTGAAGCTTCAGCTAGCTTACAAGTGTAAACATTGAAGTCACAGGAGCAGTAATGTGCCCATTACAACAACACACAAGGCTCACACAGAGAAGCGTTTTGCTTTATTGGAAGTATTTTCAGACAGTGTGTTTCACTTCAAGAGAAGAGGCTTCCAGGACGAAGACTAACCTGTGGGTTATATCTTTTCCACCTTAGGAGAAGCAGCACACAGCCACTTCCAAAATTGAAGACAATTACTATCATTTTCATGGCTTCACATAAATAGATTACAGACGTTCCTAATGGGAACATGATGAGTTACTGCTGTTGTGCTCATCCTCAAGATAGGAGTGAGACTGAATTTCTAACATGGGTGGAACAGTGTGTGTTTTCATCATAACTGTTGGGTGCAAGAGGTTTAGTTTGACTTGTGACTTTCTTCGGTTTGGTACGCCCTCTAAACCAAATATTTACTGTAGAATTTATTTCATAGACTTTTAATTAGGTCTATATCTTGGCACTTGTAGAGCATGAATTCTAAAGAGCGAGTTCCAGCAGAACAGCTTTGGCAGTGGGACAGTTGGGATCTGTCAGCCAAACCATGTTGTGTTAGCCCCTGGATGTACAGCTCATATAACGAGGTCCAAAACTCGAGCTGGAAGAGACTCCATGGTTTAGGGAATATTAGGCTTCCAGTAAGTTACAGCAGCACTGAACAAAGAAAGGCGGATCGGACTAAAACTGTGTCCATATTGTTTTACCACACATGGGCATTTCCTGGAAACACAGCCAACCTAAACCAGGGGTGTCAAACTTACGGCCCGCGGGCCAGAACCGGCCCGCCAAAGGGTCCAGTCCGGCCCACTGGATGATGTTGCAAAGTGTGAAAATTTCAGAGAAGTCATTAATTCCAATGTTTC
>LKNJ01006365.1:0-31106 GCA_002120245.1 Maccullochella peelii
ACACACACACACACACACACACAGCATGGAGCAATGCAGGGTGAAGGATACTGGACAGCCAGCAAGGGAGTGCTGCATTTGCGTTGTGTGTTTGTAAAGAAAAAAGAAAAACTGTCAAACAATCTGCTGCAAAGGGATTCACTTAAAAAAAATTTTTTTTGTTTATAGTCTCACTGTTTCCCTGTGTGAGTCTAGCTGTCATTCGTTCTTTGTATAACTCTTTGATATAGAAATGACAAAGTTCACACACACATATGCAGTGACTCTGCCACTAGTTTCTTCTGTCAAAGTGCACCCACTCTGGAGACTGTCAGTGGTGTGTGTGTGTGTGTGTGTGTCAGTGTGTCATGGGCCACAGGAGAAAGACTTAATTTGGACGCTGAGCCGAGATCCCCAGCTCCTCTGGGTTTGACAGATAGACGACAGTCGGACTTTGAAGTCGCTCTGCTCGACTGCGCAGAGCTGCTACCGAACGGGCGTCCTGCCACCTGTTGATGCTCCCACAGAAAACCTCATCATCAACACACCCACTAGCTCTAGTACTGATGCCAGGAGCCGCTGGCCTTGAGCCCATCGCTGCAGACAAACGCACGACCCTCACGTTACTCATCTTTGTGTTTGATGAGCAACAGTTACTCATCTTTACAGGCTGATTGAAATTCACACTGTGTCTCAGTAAATAGCGTTGAATAGACAAAGCCTGAAATGACGCTGCTTTTCTTAAAAATTGATTTTGATTAGATTCTTGTGTGTTGTGTAGGTGGTTATTTGTTAATGGATGCAGTCGTGGCGTTTTCCATTAGATTTTATGTCATGATTTTCAGTTTTTATTGAGATTTTGATGTATAGTTCTTTCCAATTTTTTAAGTGTAAAAATATGTAGGTATATATTTGTTTCCCTTTACTTATTTATTATTTTAATTATTTAGTTGAAGCTGTTTAATTGATTTTTTATTAATTTTGAAGTCATTAAGTCATTTTCCAGGTGCAAATGCCAAAGCTAGTTACCAGCTTCTCATTTTCTGCTTTTCTGCTTTTCTTTGTCTTATGTTACAGAACATTGAATGTCATTGGTTGGACAAAACAAGCAGTTTGAAGACAGTTTTAGGCAATGGTTATAAGCTTTTTTGTTTTTATAATTTTTTGACATTTTATAGACAATTACTGTAATATATCGAGAAAATAGTCATCATATTAATCAATATTGAAAGTTATTTGGTTAGAAGGGTTGGCATTTCAATGCTTATGAGAAAATATAACCATGTAATGTGTAATTGTAGTGTAACATATGTATGTTATATTTACTCATTACTCTCTATGAGAAGAGGAAAATAGAAGTCATTTTTAATTTTAATTGAACATAGGAATACAGTGTAACATTCTTTAGCTTTTCTTTTTACTCCAGTTTATTAAAACATTTAGTTTCATGCCAATTTTTACCCTTAGTGTCTTAGTGCACTGCGTTGTGAGCAAGTACATAATCTCATTTCACACATCCTACACTTAAATAACAGCAGAGCCAAATGGGGGCTGCAAATGTTGGCTCCAGTTTCACTATGGGTGTCAATGTAGGAACTTTGGGGGTAAATCTGGCTGAAATTGCTGAAAACAAAATGCTCTAAAACATTTTCCTCAATACTTTTTATGTTTTACGATGCCGTTTTGTAATTTCTTTCTCATTTGAATAGCAAATAATTGTTTGTGGAAGTCAAAGAGTAGAATGAATCAATTTTCAAAGAACACTGCAGCGCATCAAAATACAAAAGCTGAGGTGAACGTGTTTTTGAACTAATGTAAATGAGCTTATGAAATATTGAAGGCAATGCTTGAAATTCACGGCGTCCTGAAAGATTTCGGGAAATAAGATTGACAAATACAAGAAAACTATCCGCTTTTTATCACACACTGACGTATCCTGTACACACAAGAACATACACCCACTGAAAACCTGTAGCGGGAGAAAGAATCGACAGGGGAAGAGACAATGGCAGCATCAAGGTTTCTACAGATTTTATTTATTTATCATATTCTCTCCCTCCATTCTCCGTCATTTCACTCTTATCTCTTCATTCTGTATTGTTTCCCCTTGATTTAGCCTTTTCTCCTGTTCCCCTTCTCTCCATTTTTTATTTCCCACACCATTTCTCTCCTTTCTTCTGATGTTCATTCCTACAGTGTCAGAGGTCCTCAGGCCATCTCTGGGAAGTGTTACCAAGCTTATGTCTGTGCATGCCCTGACTCTTTGTGTGTATTCCGCGTTGTGCATTAAATTGCTATAATCATTCAATATTGAAATATTGAGTAATACTGATCCAAAATGGATGAATGAAGTGTGGATTGTGGAAAATGGAGTAGGAATGGAAAAACAACGTAGCAGCTGTTGGTAAGGGCGTTACACGTAAAAGGAAAAAGAGAAGAGTTTAGTTTCTTTCAAAATTTTATATGAATGTTGTGTTTTTCCTTCATACATCTACTGTCTTCAGTACTTTAAGTACACAGTATTTTTCAGTAAGCATTCGGAAGCAGCAAATGAGAAGCTGGTCCAAGGTTGGCACTCTTCTCTCTTCTTTGGGGTTCATGCCAGGAGTCTGTAGAAGCTCCAATATATTCAGAGCAATGCTCGGGTCCTAATGACAGATTAGGGACACCATCATTTTAGTCCCGTCCTCCACGGTTTCCTTCAGGACAGAGGTTTAAATTCTTCTCTGACTCATCAGTGTAGCAATAGAAATGCACACAGCCTTCCTGAGAGAACTCCCAAACTCCACAATCTCAGATGTGATGACTTTTTGACCCTTTGTAGCTCCAGCACTAAGCTCTGTCCTACAGCAGATTGTACCTACAGCTTAGTTCCCCCTCAGCCCTGAAACACACCTCCACTTTGTTTTCTCTCCAAACACTGGATTCTTTTAGAAAAGGCCTCAATACTTTTATACTTTTTCTGTTCTGTTATGGGCTCCCAAGCACTTACTAATAATGATAATTTTATTACATTTATACTTGAATTTAATATATAATCAAACAAAATTACTTTGCTTCTTGTGTTGCTCCCCGCTTTATGTTTTACTATTCTTTTAAATTGCAGCACTTTGAGATTTTTATTTTAATGAAAAGTGCATTATAAATATTCTTTTTTTGTTTTGAATTATTTAGTGCATTGTTCAGTTTATTTAAGCACTCTCTCCTGTTGCTTCTAAGCCTTTGGTTTAAGAAGTATGAAATCACTGTTTTGGCTTCTGCATCTTTGGCTGCAAATTTCCACGTTGGGTTTCTACAATTTTACCGTTGTGTTTGACTTAAAAGATAAGTTTCAGGCCACTCGTGTAACTAAAACTTGTTGTCCTTGGTCTATTTACTGAAAACCAACCTAATCATTTTTATCATTTATCTTCATATTTCCAACTCCAGTTGTATCTATTGTTCATTTTTTCTTCCAGTGTACTTGTACACCTGGCTCCTCGTTAAAAGTCACAGAAGCAGATAGTTTGACACCGAACATCCACAAACCAGAACGATCTTGGTGGTTTTCTATATGTGAAAAAACTCAGATCAAAAAAATTCTAACCCCACTGTCAGTTCAGTGTAGCTGTTCAGAGAGGTTAGAAATTTAGCTTCACAGTAAAAATCCACCTGCTGGTTATTGATATTTATTTCTGGTATACAGGCAGGTTGTCCTTTAGTGTAAGGTGATGCACCATATCTATGCAAGCATGTATCCTTCTCTCTTATTCTCTCCTCCATCTTGCTTTGTTTGTTTCTCGCCCTCCCTCCCCTTAGCTCTCTTTCTGCGAATAATTTATAAAAATGCTATAAAACTGAATTTATAGTTTTTTTCCTCCTTTCTCTCTCACTCTTTACCCCGTTGCTCTTTCTCCATCTGTCTTCTCATTTAATTTCCACTTCAAATCCTGCCTCTTATTCCAGAGACCCCCTCGACACACATTTTTGTGCATTTTTAATGGTTTGCTACCCATATGGGGACGTTCTCTAACATGAATTCCCCAGCCTTTAACCGTAACCGTGACCATCCCTTTAACCATCTTTACTGAACCCTCATTGTAACCTAACGTCAAAAGAGGTGCAGCATTTTATCTTGTGAAGATGGAGAAAAACACGCACACAACTCTTTTCTAGTGGAGGTAAACCTGACGCACGCACGCACGCACGCACGCACGCACGCACGCACGCACGCACACACACACACACATAGACAGCCCAAGGCCATGAAGTTGTAAATTCTGGGTCAAGGCAGCAAGGTGACAGAGCAGTAGATAAATTCGCTGGCAATCTGCTCAAAACTTGAATGACCTATACACACACATCACATCACACACACACCCTTGTGTGTATATGTGTGTATATGTAAAACCCTGCTTACTGTAGGCATATGCACTCTCAGCCACACTATATAAATATATTATAAATACACACATACAATGAGAGCTAAACAATAAAGAGTCGTGGGTTTGGAAGGTTGTGCATAATAGAAAACGCCGCTGTGGAGAAGATAGATCAGCATAGAACTCGTACTAAACTTTCGTCATGAGCTACGAGCCTTTACTCCTCATATATTTACTGCCATGCTGTAAGTAACCCCCCTGGTGTCCTGGTTGTTAGACCAAGCCGAGTGTTGCTCACCGAGAGCTCAAGGCCAGCGCTGTACAATACCTGAAGTGACCTCAAGTCTCACATCATCATTTTAGTTCATCATTATTGTGTTTTTGGATTTACTGCTAGGGCCTCATTTTAGCCGCCCAGCTCCAACAGATTCACTCAGCAACCTCACTTTGATGCATGCAGGACAGTGACACTTGGTTATCTGTACGGAACAGGCATTTCACTCCAAGAGACAGAGGCTTCAGAAAAAAGGGGGTTTCAGATCGGTCTTGCTGCACTGCTAACTCATTTATAACTAACACTGGGCATCGTTGGAGAAAATGAGTGAAGTGCTTGAAGAAGAATCGCACATCTGTTTTCAGACCACAATTATTTACAGTGCAACATGCCAAAATCAATCAAATGCTTTACTTTCTTTCTTGAATCTGCAAAAAAAAAAAAAAAAAGTTTTGATGCTCTTGTTTGCTAATGAGGGTGTGTAGGTTGTAGACGTGGTCAATTGTGCAACATTCTGGGCAGATTTTTACCCAAGACATGCTCATTAAGGATGCTGATCAGCCTGTTGTTTATATTGCTGCTTAATATCTTCCCCAGACTGCTATACCTCAGTAATTGCGTTCAATTGTCTTCACTTTTATAAAATGGGGATGTAAACCCCGTGAATAACGTGAGTGTAGCAGCATGCAAATCCATTCAGCTGTTCATAAGCATCTCGTTAAAGCTTTCAGAACCACTCTCTCGCTCTGTTTCCAGCACATTCGTCCTCATGGGCAGTGCTAGACATGATATTGGAAAGAGATTTCAAATGACAGTACTGGTATAATACTTTATAGAGATCTGTTTTGCTAAGGATTTAGCCTCTGCATCAAGCATGCAGGTTTTCTTGGTTATGGCCTTGTAGGTTAGAGCAGCTATTCCTTTTTCAAATCTTCTTTGTCTTTGTTATTTCCAGGAGATGCTGTATATTGCCAATAACCTTATCAGTTTTGGCCTAAGAATAGTTAAACATGAGTTATTTCAATCTCCATCTATCCAATCTCCATCAACCTCCATCTGGGGCTATTACAACATAACCTTCAGCTTGGTAATCAGTGTTTTGAATCTGAATTGTCATTATGCATGATGCTTTTCAGTAAATACTACTAATGAGCGTAAATGCTGTCTGGATGTTTTTCACCACCAATGATTTTTCCAATCCAGAAAGAGTGATTCTCCTGTACTACCCAGAAGTCATAGGGAGGCGATCTGCTGGGTTTTTGGACGAACAGTGCAGGACTCTGACACCAAAGCTCTGGACACGCAGTCCCACGTGTTGTTAAATTCTAAAACAGATGGTGAGAAAGATTGTAGCTTTGGTTAAGTGGTAACAAAGTCAATTCATCCCATCTCGTGCTTCAAGCGCTGATTTTTTCAATATTTATCCGAGACCACCATCTTTCCCTAACCCTAACCCAGTGCTTTTAGTTGCCTAAACATAACCATAAGTGTTAATCATCCTTTAGTTTCCAGCAGTAAATATTGTGTGGTAACAGTTTGCAGACAGGTTCAATATAATGTTTCTTTCTTATGCTGATTGAAAATGTAATCTGGGCAGCGTTACATTTCAGTCAGGAGAGACTTCAGTTTGAGTGAACAAGTATTTATTGACATGCGCATAATAAAGGTGAGAAATGGGAAGAGTCTTTGGCGATTAGACCCCATTGTGACGTCATCATATTTTAAGAGGGGTAGAGAAGCCATGAGTAGTATAGGACATCCCCCGATGGAGTCTAGACACTGGTGGTGGTGGTGGGAGGATGGCTGAAGATCTGGATATGATGAGGAGTGGACTGCTGATGAGCTCCACCCGACTTAGACTCTAAGCCTTAGAGTAATGAAGAAGTCTTCCGCATTAAACTTTTAAAACTTGATATTCAGTATCTGTTGAATTGCTATCCTTGCAGTTTAGTCTACCCTGCATCCCTCCAGTCTCTGTCTTTCCCTCGTCCTCCTCCCTCTCTTTCATTAGCTGCTTTAACTGTTCAGTTCAATCTTATTTCATTTTATTAGTATTCAAGGTGTAAAGTCTTCTCAAATTACAGGTCTGTTTGAATGCAAAACAAAGAAATAATGAATACAGAATTGTTGAATACTCATGAGTTAGATGATGGGAGAAGGGGAAGGAAATTCACAGAGTATGGCAGAGAAAATGAGAAAGGGAGAAATGGCATGACTGTATGTGCTTTCCATTTTAAACTATCAAGTCCACATTTCCTTGAGATTGGGACAACATTTGACTTTGATACCAGGACTGCTTTGAAGGAAATTGAATGCTTTTCTCAGTCACGTAATGTCAGCTCACACGTGCAGCTGAAAGCCTCTGAGAGAACGGTTTAGTTTATCTGTGCAGCTGAGTAGGCAATGGGGAAAGTTTGTCCCACACAAAGCGAGCAAAACATAGTACATGTTGTTCAATTAACCTTTCCACGTTCAGTTTCTCCTCTTCTTTTCTAAGTATTCTCCAACCTCTCTTTTTCTCTTTGGCAATACTGTAATTATCAAAATAAACTGAAGATGAAACACCTGAAAACATTTGCAATGAGAAAGCGAACAACAGAAAGACAAGAGACGAGGGAGTAAAAGAATGAAAAGTGTGAAAATTTTCCTCCGTTTGTTGTTTCAGTACTTCTTTGAAAGTGAAATATATAAAAAGTTCGGTAGAGTTACATTGAGACTGTGAGAGAGAAAACGAGCGAGAGCGAGAGGGAAAAAAAACAGTACAATTCCTTCCTAGCAAACCATGAACAGTCAGGTTTCATATCTCCAGAATAAAACCACTTTGTCTCCTATAGTCATGAATTACTAACGACTTTCTGAATAATTAATAACAGTGAAAAATCCATTTCTTTTGATCAATTGAGAACAATCACATTTGGAGTTACCATTTTACTCAAATGCGCCGTTCATGAGCGTATTGTCCCTCTCCATTTTTTGTCATTTGGTCTTTTCTGTTCTGTTCCCCTCATTCTTTCTCTTTTTAATGTCAGCTCAATTTAATTTAGTTGTATTCAATCCATTTCAAACACGCTTTCCTGGCCTGAGTGCCAAAAAATACACAGAAATGGCTTTGAATATTCTTAGATATACTTTATGTAGAGCAAAAAAGCAGGAGCAATGGTGTCAAAATGATGTTGAAATAAACTGCAGAAAATAAGGTGGCTCCTGATGTTTCTGGATAAATTTACTGGTTTATATTTTTTACTTTAGTTTTCACAGTGTCTCAAAAATGATCTTCATTCCTTAAGCATGGCCACACTTGTTGACATTTTAGCAGCCATGTTTTCAGCTGCTATTTCTTGAGATGATCCATCTCTGCAGATGCCTAATTAACAAACTCAGGGACACCCATTTCTAGGGCCATATTATATTCTGATATATAATGATAGTATACATTTGGTTTCAGTACCATTGGAGACTGTTTCCTTTTGATTGGGGATTGATCTTGTTTTTGTACGCTCTGCAGATCCACTGAGACTGGTTTGTGTTGCTTGTCTGTGCTCCTTCCATATAGTGTTTCTGAGTTGATTGCTATGGTCTCATATCTCACTTCTTACAGCACAATAGCATGGACTGCACTATGCAATGATACTTCATGTACACATTTTGATTTAGAATGTTTTCTTTAAATGCATAAACTTCAACAAAACCATCATTATTTCTGTATTTCTAGCCACTCTAGAGCCACCTGCTCAAGATAAGGTGATGTATGACCTTATCTTGATGCCACCATAGTGTGAACTGATGTGTACACTAAGTGTTTTCTCCCCAAACCCCCATCTCCAAAGGTTTTACAGTGTTTGTTGACAGTGTCAGCCAACACAAAAAGACAAAAATTCCTGTTGCCTGAAAATGTCTCACACCTCTCAGGATTTTGTAAGGTCGCAGCCACATGTCATTGATTGTTTGTTGTCCCCCAAAAGATATTTAGGAAAAAAGGCAACAATAATGAAAAAGTCACCTCATGTTTTTGTTATGAGAAAGCCTCATGAACATGATTTTATTAAGGCTTCACACCTAAACGTCAGTCCATTAGCTGTAAGTCAAATTATCTGTCATGACATTTTTCATTATGATTGGAGCGCCGCCTTTCTACTAAATATGTTTTGGGGAAAGCAAGTACAGCAAGTTATTTTTTGAGGCAGAGCACTCCTCTGAAATTCAGTGAAGACACACCTGTTTCCTCTTAAGATACCGGCATGTCACTGGTTGTTTGCGTCTTCATCGGTCAAACTTGATAAAGTGTTCTGCCATTGCCATAGACCTTTTTTCACAGACTGTGACATGTCAAAATGTCTGTTGTGGAGAAGGCTTGTTGAGATGGGAATTGCCGTTTTGGTTTAGAAACCTAATCATAGCATAAAAAACAACTTGCTGACATCTTCTAACAGCAAAATTCACATTTTTTTTTTTTCCCCCCTACCAATTACATGATGATGTATTCTCTTTGTTCCCTCAAAGTCTGATTTAGTGGACTCGCCAACCACATTTTCTTTCTTCTCTGTCTACTACCCCACAATAAAAGTAGGTTTTAAATGTTTTCCTCCATTGGCGGATCAAACGTATCAATAAAAATAGACGTTTTCCCCAGCGGAAACAAAGTTGTGAAGTAACAAACTGGTCTGACACTACAAGGACAATGATAAGTCGTTCTAAGTCACGTCGGAACATGTGAGTATAAAATATCTCTATGGAAATTTTGCCCATTTATCATAGACACTTTTGGGATAAAGCTTAAAGGCCCTGCACACCCACACAGGTGTTTTCAGTTATTCTGAACCAACCTCATCAACCAACAAAGCGGATGTAACTAAGACAGCGAGTTGGAAAGTCTTTTCTAATTCATCCTTTGGGCTTAAATTTTTCTGAGCCATAACAGGAAGGATGTTGTAAATTAGGACAATGCAGGATGACCACCACATCCTTAGGACATTGTTAGGACAATAAAATGGAATTTTACTTGTGATAAAAAGAAGGAACAGGATATGTGATGTATCTGTATGCATTCCTGTTGTTGTCCGCATACAGTAGCTGTGTTGTGTTGTCTCCGATGGCCACTACAACACAGTAACTGACAGAAGTGATGAACACTGATGAGGCTAATTGATAAAAAAAGAGCTTCCCTATGGTGCAATGACAACGAGCAGCATCACTCACCTGTCAGCTGCACCCTGTAATTACCTTTGTGTATATGCAGTGTGTGAGTAATATACAATACTCTACAGTGTGTGAATTTTATATTAGGGAGGACATCTCCTTTAATGTCCCCTTATACACTGTAAATGGCTCTGGGTGTTTTAACTGTCCCCAACCTCAGCCTCCCAGCCAGTGTTTGAGACTCCCTTCAGAGAAAAACTCTGCCACCAGCAACAGACCCGTGACCAGTAACCACCTGCTTCATGCACCGTACTAGCCATCACACACACATCTAAAGACACACAAACACATTTATTCTCTATATTACAGCTGTGTGTGTGTGTGTGTGTGTGTGTGTGTGTGTGTTAGAGAGACAGAGAGTTGTGTATAGGAGCAGTTGATTTGGCATGTTGAGAGAGAATGTGGGTATAAATATCTTGGTACCTTGGACAGAGTGATGCAGTTAGACACAGATTATAGTTATAAGTTGTGTGTGTGTGTGTGTGTGTTGGATATTATAAGTCAGTTACAGACAGTATTTATAGTTATAGGACGAGGTGAACAGAGGAGAGCATGCACACAAAAACACACACACACACACACACATAGACAAACAAACACTAGAATATTTTACAGTTGACAGTAGGCTATAGTAGTCTGTTGCCATGTAGTGCTAATAAATACGGTCTCTATTGGACACACATCATTGGCAAGAAGCTGGACTGTCTGTGTGAGTGTGTGTGACTTTGTGCATGTGTCGTTGTAATGGAGGCGTAGATCGATGACAACAGGCTGTGTGTATCTGTGAGCGATCCTGTGAATGTTTGTTTTGTTCATTTCACTATGTGTGATATTTTTGGATTACAGACCTCACTATGGCTGCGACTAAGGCATTATTTTCATTATCGAGTAATCAGCCGATTCATTTACTTGTTTAATTATTTAATCTATAAAATATCAGGAAATATTAAAAAATGTAGATCACAAGTTCCAAGAGCCAAAAGTGACGTCTTCGAAACCCCCAAATTTTCAATGGGATGGACTAATAATGCTGTAATTCTTGATGAAGCAGGAACAAGTGAATTTTTGGCATTTTTGTCTAAAACATTACTTAAACCATTAACCGATTACTTAAATGGTTGCTAATAATTTTTTTTGTGGAGCAACTAATTGATCAATCACTAAAATCAATCACTGTATCTAAAATACAGGACTTATTAAAGGATTTAATAAAAACACATGAAAATAAGATAAATAATTAATGCAAAAATTTGGGTGAAAATTAAAAAAATACTATTTTCAGCACATACACTCTCTAGTGCAACCATTTATTTATTTTAGCTTTACTTTGAGAGACTCTAGCTGATCTGCAGTATAATCTTTTGCAGTTTTCCCATTTTTTCCTCCATTTTTACATCTTTTTGGTGGGTAGATTCTGTGTTAGACTCTCTAGTCTCTCTTTAGTAGTTAGTAGTAGTTCAATAGTCTACTCCTAAAAGTTAAGAGTTTTTTTCAGTTACAAAAATGTGAAAAAGTTAAAAAATTCCCCTGATGTATTTGTGTTGACAGAATTGATCAGTGAAATCGCTGTCATTATTTGTGTGTCTGTCTGTTGCACAGAAAGCTAGATAAACAACAAACAACATAATTTGTATGTGTGCATTTTTGTAGCTGATATGGGTTTGTATGTGTGTGTTTTTATGTGTAGGCTATGCATTGTTTACCATAAATTATTTCATTTTTATTTGTCTATGTGGTTTCCAACAGTCATAGATGAAACTCATATTTGTGTACATGTTTCCACTGTTATGCAGCTTGACTCCCAAGGAGCACAGCAGAAGAATTACCATCAATTCCTGAATCACCATTAGCAACAACCAACAGGCCACAGCTCAATGCCCTTAAAATCCTCCTCTGACCCTCAAATGGTCCTCGGAGAGATGAGCTAGGAATAAAAAAACAGAATAAGCAGAGAGATGGAGGGTACTTTCACCTCTGAGAGAGTTATTTGTCTCAGAAACAACAGGCCCATTTGTTCTTTTTTACCATTTGCTGAACCATTTCGCCAAAGCAAGACGAACAACAACAATGAATAGCGCCATTCTTCACAGATGCAAAAGATAAATAAAATATACGGTAATGTAATACCTTACAAGACGCTCCAGCTTGGAAAGTGGGCTGGCAGCCAGACAGTTGCCGCTCCTGGACTGGTGGAAGGGAGGGAATGAGAAATGCTCCAATATCCCTCAATGGTGTTGCCATGTAGCAGTATTTACTTTTTCTTTGTGATCACACAAGACCATTTTAAAGATATATTTAAGAAGGGGGAGGTCCCTGCTGTCCCATCATGCACCACAGTTGACTTTGAGAGCCCTTTTCGCTGTTGTTTATGGCTCCCTTTTCCCCAACAACACACCTACAGTACAACAACAAAGTGCTTCTAAAAATGAGCACAATAGCACAATATCTGCACAGTGTTACTAAAACTACTAGAGAGTTGACCTGCCATTACTCAAGAAAGAGTTTACATCCATCCACAAATAAATGTGCATTTTACCAGACTCACAAACTTGCTGTAAATTGCTCATTTTAACCTGATGAATGCCACCTGTTCACGAGAAGGTGCACGTTCGTGAGATTGGATCATTTACATAAGTAATGCCCCCAAATTGCAATATAAGGGTATCTATTCTGTTTTGTTTGTGGACAGGTTTCATTCACAAAAATATAACCCAAAGGAAAAATAAGATTTCACACGGTGGAGGTTCAAGTCCCACTTGAACACTGATTTCCGACAGTGGGACATATTTAGCAGTGGCAGTAGTGTGGACCCAAAATAAATTACAAAATATTAATACAGCTATTATATGCACAAAAAAAGGTCTTTAAAAGGCTAAAGGAGGTGGTCAAGGGCACATGACAGTCACAAAGATGGATGAGAGAATATTATACAGCAGGTGATGTCACACTGTTGAATGAGGCAGCTGTCCGAGTGAGAAGATTTTCCTAACATCTACCGAACTGTATAAGTTACCATACCAAAATATGCCAGTAAAAATCATAAAATCTATCTAAAAACCATTGTTGGAATTTGTAGTAAATTGGCAAGCCATGATGTACATCACAATGGTCAATAGAATATTAATTATGCATAATTTGCTTTTAATTTGAAGTTGATTTCAGTAACATAAACTCCAAATTCCTTCAGATTAAGGCATTATGACTGTTAAGTCAAACAAGTGTTTTTCTTGTTGTGGAGAAAGACAGACTATCTGTACATGACTCATACAACAGGTCCTGACCACTCTGGATTTTTGCTTGTACCTATAAGAGAAAATTCTTTATACAATAATTGAATGCCACAAATTCTCTTAAATCACTCATACATGCCAAGAACCTGAACCAGAATCGGTTCGTATGTGTGGTTCTTGCATGGGCCCATTGGCTCCAATGTGTACTGAGTGAGTCAGTTGACCCTGGCACTCAGGAAAACCCTTCACACCACGTTCTGCAATATTAAAATACATTTGTATCAAAGGGAAACTGTTCGGTTTTACCACAAATCTTAAAAAAAGAAGAAGAAAAAAGGACGCTTTGGGCTGCATGTGGTAAACAGTGTCAAGCTGTAAGATGAAAAAAAAAAAATGGCAGAGGTGGAGTTGGGTTTTCTACTGGAATGTGGATTACATGAGTAATATTTCCAAATCTATCTGTCTCACCATTACAACCTTATATGTATCCGGCATGCTATTATTCACTATACCTGCCTGTGTGTGTGTGTGTGTGTGTGTGTGTGTGTGTGCGTGCACTTAAGAGAGAAATGGAGAGGCGTTGCGAGAGATTAGGGGTGTGTGTGTGTGTGTATGTGTAGGTTTGTGCATATATGTGTGTGTCCCTCACTAACTGCTGTTTCTGATTGTAATACATGAGGGCCCTTGCTGTATTTGAACCACATGTGTTACATGCCTGCTGTTCTAGTTTTACATTAACAAAATGTGTGTCTGTGTGTGAGCGCACAATCCTGCTGCTGCTATGGAGTGTTATAGTAATAAAATCATCACACAACCTCATTGTTTCAGACATTTAACCAGAAACTCTGAAAAAGGAGAGGAGAGGAGAAAACATCCTGAGGGAAACATTCCCCTGTGGTTAAGGGTTTCAAGTCATAGCGGTTATTCTCGATGTGATGGCAGCTTTATTTTCATACTAATTTCCAAGCATCACCCTGTGAATCAGATAGCTCTGTCTACAGACGATACACAAGGAACTGGCCTCCAGCAGGGATGGGAGGCTGGAAATTGGGGCAATATATTCTTGTGTCATGAGTGGATTTGTAGCGGTTAAACCTCTGAATTTTATTGTGGACGGTACAAGCATTGTCAAAAGTGTTTATATATAGATGGCAGAACTGGACACAGAGGAGAAGCTATAAGATTTCATCTCTTACAGGGGGGCAGTAAATATATGAACAAGCTGCTTGGCCAAAAAGTCACAGCCTTCCAAATATCAATCTGAGAATTGGAATAACTCTCTTCCTGACACTGAGGTAATAGGAAAAAATAAAAAATGTTGTCATTTATTTTGCATCTGGGACCACTTTCTTTTCAGGTGATATTTTTTTCCTAATTCTTGTAGCTTATTGGCCAAATAACTTTTCTAAATTCAAATTAAACAGATGGCATAAAATAAGAATGGAAAGTAATTTGCAGCGAGAGGACCCCCCCCCCCCAAAAGAAAGGGCTCATTCATTGTCTCTTCATAAGTAAGGTAATAGTTCAGGATGCCTATCTTATCTTATTAAAAATTTACCAGACCAGGGTCATTTACTCAGTAATATTTATAGCAATCTGTGGGGTTACATGACAACAAAATAAGTTTTCATTCTGTGATTATATTCATATTACACATAAAAATGTTTAATAAATTACAATCAAACCATAATTACATGCCTGGCAGTGTAGAGAAACATTTAGACCATAATGTAGGGAGATACAATTTCTAGGTTTAATTAAAAATGTAAATAAAGAAGTAAAATGTGGTATTTGGAGATTTTTCTGTGAAGATTTTTTCTTTTTTCTGCCGGACATATTTTTAAGGGGTGGGGTCATGCTGCTGAAATTTGGACTCGGGACCAAATTCCCACAACTCATGAGTATTTATAAAATCCTGGCTGCGGTCCTGTCTTCTGATGAGAAGTTTGGGAAGATGAAAATTAGATGACTGGTTGAGTATGAGTCAATGTGTGAATTAGTTTGAAAATATGACATGAAATGATCAGGAAGATTTCCCTCTCTGAACAGTATCTTGTTTATAGAAAGCACATATTTGGAAAATATGAAGATCAATGTAAGAAGAAAATGTAGTCACATCATGCTGAGACATTTTGCAGTGCAGCGAAGTGAATTTTAATGGCTCAGCTTTTCATAACAGTCAGATTTCTGTGTCAGTCAGAACAAGGACTCCTTTTAAGATGTCCTTACTGACAGTCAACAATCATAAACAGTGAAATCCACTGACAAACAAGAACTGGGTGTGAATTTCTCCACCCGTGGTTGCCTGGATAGTCCATAATCCATTGCAGCTTAAAGACACGTTGCATTTTGACTAAAGAGCGTGACTCACTTTTTCTTGATAGGAACAAATGTCGCTCTCCTGCTTTCACTACTGCTCTCTCCACCTCCGCACAGCCAACTGAAAGCAAGTTCATTTCTGATCTGATGGGATTGGTTAAAGTCATTCTGGGACATGCAGGAGAGCATTGCTTGGAATAGAAGACAAGTTTGAGAGGGAGTGGGTAAATTGCAACATTTAATCACAAAATAACTGCTGGAATGCACTGAGCATCGCAGATTGATGGTATCTATGCGAAAGAGTTCTTGAGGGTGGAATTCTCCTTTTAATCGCGTAGTCGACATCCACCAACTCGCAGCTCTGACACGATGACAGTGGGTAATACAAGAAGTCTGCTGTACAGTTGTGTGTGTGTGTGTGTGTGTGTGTGTGTGTGTGTGTGTTATGTATCTGTGTGTGGGAGGGCAGTGGTGGCGGCGGCAGCACAGTCTGGGAACAAACTGTACCTCTGAAAAAACCAACAAGCTGTGACCGAGTTGCAGTAAAAGAGTTGAGGTGGCAATATTTACGACGGTGGTGAAAGACACAAACAGTACTGAAATGAATTATTTCCATTTTCACTTCACAAATTTTTCATGTGAACCAGCAGAAAAGTTTGGAAAGTTACCCCTCGATGTATAATCCATTACAGATTACTGATTGCCTGCTTGAATCAGTAATCGGTCACAGAATTCAGAGAAAAACCTTTAATTCATTTTCTGTTACACTGCCTCCACAACCTATATAACATCCCTCTGAGATAACAATTATTCCAATCTATACTTTTTAATATTAATAGCACCATAATATTGTACTGACAAAAAAGTATATGTTCACTTTCATTTGTTCTTGTAGCCTCAGTACTGTTTCTCATACTGTTTTGATGCTACACTGAACGTTGTTTCAGCACTGCTTGTTTGCTGTTTGCTGGTCAGCTTTGGCTGCTTCGTGCAAAAATGCAGCACGGCATTAAAATAATGATGCGTTGGTGTGGTCGTGTTGCTATAGGAACCAGTGAGAAGATGAAATGCAGTCTAGGAAGTCCAGTTTAAGTAACCATACGTTTTTTTTGCCGAGCCCTGTCACCACAATGCAGTGGTTTCATGAAAATCAAAGAGGAGCCTGCGTTTTTTGACACAATGCTGTTGTTGTTTTAAAAACAGCCTTAAGGTGTCAGTATGCTTCATCTGAAGTGCTTGTCAGATGGTCGAACAGCGTCTGAAATTCCCTCCCCTCACATCTTGGAATTGGAGGAGCAGTGTCTGACAATTTTTCTGTGTCTTGGAAACCTTCGGAAAGCATGCCTACTTCATGCAGCGATTGACCAGGTGTTTGAAGGTGAGAAAGTAAGCAGGATTTGAACTTCCCTCTCACGCTCTCTTTTTCTATTCTCAACTTTCATTTTTTTGTGTGTATACAAACGAGTGCAACATCACGAATGCCTCGACATCTTGCCCTTCTCTATGATGGCATGCTTTTTGCCATGCCTTGCAGCGTACCCATTTGGAGCAGACAACAAAACACTTTTGCCTTTAGACATGGTCGGACTGCACTTTGTACAAAAAAGTTCTTTCCAAACATACCTTGGCCTTCAGTGTCCACAAATGACATCACAAATTAAGATTAAGAAAAGAGATTTAATAATTCTTTCAAATTAAAAGAGCTATCACTTCACTCGGTTTGTCTCCTCAACACTCTGCAGGTCTGATGTTACATTGTTTCAGCACACCTTGTTTACTCTTTGCCAGCTGTGGCTGGTGCACATATGCCGCAGTGTAATCCAGCACAAAATGAAGAATGAGAGCCATCAGGTCATGCACAATCTGAATGGTCCCTTGGGTTTTTTACAGTGTGGATTTGATTTTGGACTCGGAGACAGTACATGGATATATTTGGGTTTTGTCTCTTCAACACAACGTTATGTGTTATCTTTGATATCAAAGGTATTTTATGAGATATTAGAGCATTTCTTTTCTGTATCAATTAGTAATTATTTTGTGCAAATTATGAAAAACGATTACTGTGTTCTCATTGAGAGGAAATGCAATTTTCGTGTTTTTTCCAGCCCATGTGTATGAGTGCAGGAATACAATATGGGGTATTTTCTGAGCAATCAAGCTTTTATTGAATACCTGATAGCTTCCTTTCTGGATTCCTGTAAATAAAGGCCTATATGCTGCTGCATTTGTGTATTTCATAACTCTAAAAGCTTCGGTCAAAAATGTTAAGACATTTCATTACTATAAATCTTTTATTATCCTCGACAAAAGCAGTTGTTATTACTACTAAGTCTGAGTGTCTGCAGCTTAGAGCAACTAATGGCTTTGCCGTGTGTGTGTGTGTGTGTGTGTGTGTGTGTGTGTGTGTGTGTGTGTGTGTGTGTGTTGAGAAATATTGTAGTATAGATGAATTATTGGCACTCATCCATGACTATGCACTGCAGTGCCACAAGGGTCTTTAATGTGTGTGTGCTTTTGTGTGAAAGAGAGACGAGTGTGTGTGTGTGTGTGTGTGTGTGTGTGTGTGTGTGAACCCATAGCTTTAATATACTGGCTGGCAGACAAAAACAACAACCCTGAAGGTAAAGGAGACAAATCTAATCACACAACACAGGGGGAAAGCAATCTCACACACACACACACACACACACACACACACACACACACACACACAGAGTACAGGCACTCTTTCTTCTTCCCCCTCTTTACACATACATGCATACTCACAGACCTGGAGACCTGGATATATGACAACTGTGGAAAGTCTGGGAACTGGCTAGTCTTTCTAGAAAGTGTCTGTTCGGTGGACCGTTACCGTAGTTCAGCAGGGTTTGGCCGCAGCTCCTGTCCCTTTCCTTTGCAAAATGCCCCAAGATAAATAAATATGCCTATGTATTTCAAAGTCATGTATTAAAATGCATTTATAGCTCATGCCAACACGTCTTGGTTAAACATAATGAAAAGCAACATGTTTATAATACACCCTGACTCTGGTCAGTGCAATACAGTAGAGAAAAGAAACTTTGTAAGTGTAACAGTAATATGTTTATATAATGCATCTTTCAAACTGACTGCAAAAGAATGAAAGGATCTAGTTTAGAATCCATGGGGCCTTGAGACATGAAACAAAATCTATATAAAACTGCCATGCAAATTTGACATAAATAAAGAACCACAACAAATAAACAGATATAAATTTAAAAAAAGAAAAACGCAGCAACTCAAAAAGAAAAGACAGTATAACAGTGTCTTACTGTACATCACAACATGTGGATTGGTTTAAGAAATCAGTAAGTTGAAGTTGTTTCAATGTAAAATGCCTTTCATAGATAACTTATGTGTCAGACACATATAGTAAAGCTACATGTAGTTTTGGAATTTTTAAATAAAAATTAAAATAAGTTGAATAGTAAGTATGATAATGCTGACCAGCCTCAAGATTAAAGTAGAAAACTGTTCTTCTCTGTTTGTATCTTCCTCCATTTTTCTTTCTCTCTGATCAGAGATTTTTGATCATTACAGGCCACTGATCAGGACCAGCTTGCACAAATATGATGATAGGCACAACATGACACTTTGCACATCTTCTCATACAGAATCACGCAATTAGAAAAAGAAAACCACACACACGAATGCACAACTGTAACAAGGGTAACAGAAAGGAATGTGGCTTCTCAAAACACCATTTGGGTTAACAGAGGACTGAGAGAAAAACACAGAGAGCGAGAATATAAAATAGCATAAATATAAGACATCAAGCAAAGTGATAATAATTATGTAGGGGACAAAAAGAGAAAGAAACCGAGTGAGAGAAAACAGGACAGTGGGCGAGATGGTGCAGGAGATGACATTTGAAGAGACATAATTACCTAAAACAATAACAAAAATACACGGATGGGTCAAAGAGATAAAAGAGAAGGTGAAAGTGCAGATGAGGAGAAGCGCTATGGGTGAGAGACATACAGAGAAAGCAGAAGAAGAAGAGAGAGAGGATCATAGTTTCCATTTTCCAGTGCGTCACATGAAAACAGTCTATTCATTAGAGCATCAACACGCAATGTTATGACCACTTCAAAGAATGGGATGAATATAAACAGAAATATACAGAGAGAGAGAGGCGAATAACAAAGATGGTCTCTGTCTCTGCTGCCAACTCAAAGCTGTAGCATGTATGTACAGTACGTATATGGATAAGCTAGTGTGTGTGTGTGTGTGTGTGTGTATATATAGAGAGAGTATGTGCGTTGGCAAGGACATATTCAGGGTTGAGGAGGCCACTGCAGCCGCTCCAACTGTCAGTCTCTTCATCTTTTCAAGCTAACACATTCAACATAATAAAAACTAGTTTGTGTCATCTTTGAGACCTCACACAGTGGTGTTACTTTTCAAAAATAATCTTAACTTTAAAGAGGATCTGCTCTCCAGTGTGACCCATATAAATGATTGCATTCTGCTTGTGTTCAGTAAGAATCTGAAATCCTTTAATATGATAATTGAATAGTTTATTTTATTGTTTGTTTCTGTATTTAAGAAGAGTGCAACCTGTTAAAGAAAACTAATGCTCTGATGACAGTTGTAGCCTATTCTAGCCTGGTTATCTGAACTTGAGTCAGTCAGTGCTTTGTAGACATTTTAAATAGTTCACATAATGTAAAATGACATCTCTCCTAAGGGCAATTTTTAAAGTATGTTCTCTGCAATACCGTTAACATTGGATCTCCAGAGTAAGGTATTTATTTGTATTTGAAAAGTTTTAATACCACTGCTCTAAGACAATGTTTCCTAACTTTTGTGGCCTGTGACTAGATCTCGACTGATACTGGATTTTAAGTAAAGAAGTAAAAAAAAAAAAAAAAAAGTGATAACCATATATTGCCGACATTCTTATTCTTCTTAATTTATTTTTTTAACCATGAATGCATAACATACACAAATATTTTCCATAAGGTTCTCTTAATATCGATATCGATAAGCAGATAAGCGAATATTAATCGATATATATTGACATGGACTATTTAAAGAGCTAAACTGACACACGTGAACATGAGCTGTGAGCAGCTCAACCAAAGAGGGATTTTCCTTCTAAGATTGTTTTATTTCAAGGATCTTTACAAGCCTGAAGAGGAAAAGTATTCAGCATTTCACAAGAAAAAATCCAAAATTAGAGAGAGAATAGAAAAAAACTCTAATTTTGTGTAATTGAAACTTCTCTGTCTTTCTTATCCCTTTGGGCCTCCTCTGTTTGGGAAACAATGCTCCAGGCACCCTAAAACAGTTTTTTTTTTCACATTATACTCTCATTTATTTGCTCAGGTTCAAGAGCTAAATTGACACACACATTTTAGATTTGTAATATTCACCCTGTGCCCAGGGGCCTCTAAAAACCTGGTCTTGCCTTCAGTCATGCCCAGGCTGAGACCCCCGTGGTCAGAGGTCCAGGGGCAATTTTCCCATTGATCTGGTCAGTAATCCTTGCCAATAGGTATACGGCCGAATCCAGGTGCATGTGTGCGTGTTTCCCTTTGTTGAAGTTCCCTTCTCTTTTTTCATCACCTCTCTCTCTCTCCCCCTCTCTCCCTCCCTCCCTCTGGCACCATCCTGCCCCACCAACATGTGATTAACCCCAAGAATGGAAAAGCTGCCCTCGTCCACTTTGTGTAAAATTACATGGCCTTGAGATATTTTGAAGTGCAGATTGTCTAAACAGACATTCCCATGTAAACGAGGATGTATGAACAGTGTTCAGAAGGACAGGCTGCATTTGTCAGTTTATTTTCAACTAAGCACTCGCAGCTATGGACTAATTTACCCAACACACTGGGGTTTTGGGAGATTGGCCCACTGATTAACTTGCCTGCTAACTGATGAGAACACACGTGTCCTCCATGGTAATAACTTTACAAACTGCAACATCACACTATTGTATAAGATGCTTTGGCAAGAACACAAAAGAAAATCCATATAAGGTGCATGCACCTCTTTTGAGACTAACATTTTCATAAGCAGCATGCCGAGTGACAGTAGCTCACTAGAATCATTTTAAATTTGATTAGATGAGCTAATTGATCCTTTTGAATGATGGAACTGGCAGATTTGTATAGATTTTTTATGTAACAGAAAAAAGGAACAGAAATAACACAACCTAACTACATTTCCCCAAAGGAAATGAACATGGTGGATGTCTATTGACGTAAATGCTTTTGTCAGGATTTTGAGTTAAGCTTGCATTAATTTTCCTTTTTGTCCACCTCGGAGCAGTGCTACAAACTCTAAACACAACACTGACATACTGTCACCCTATAAAGTTATTATGCCAAACCTGTAAGCAAACAGTTGCATTACACATTCAGAAGACACAGAGCAAGATTCGCATTTATCATGCTTCTTGCCACCTGGCGAATGTCCAGTATTCACTCTCCTTTTAGCTCAGTTTTGGCCTCCAGGAACTCCTGAGGGAAGTATCTGGCTCTTTAGTTGCTGAATACACTGCTATGTACACCGTTTTATGCTGGGCAGGTAGCGTTTATCAGATCTTTTTGCTGAAAACAGCTGCCTGCAGTGGCCAAACACGGCACTGAAACGGTAAAGCTGTAAACTAAAACAATGAGCTGAAAGACACAATAAAGAGCAGTAGAGGTCGGGGGGACTACAGAGTTTGGTGACATTTATCTGTGGGTTCATCACTACAAGCGACCCCTTTCACATGACACATAGTCAATTGATCCATTATTACAATATAATAATATTCATTAGTGCAGCTTCAGGATAGGAGCACACTGTGGACGTAATTTCATTAAAGTTTGCTCCACTTTGTCAGCTTCACTGAGGCTCTCATGCACATGTTGCAAGGCACAGTTTTGCCCAAAGTGGTCTGACCGACATCTTCAAAGATTCTGCCTTGTAACTTTTCTACTATAAGCTGCTTACCTTCAATTCGTTGTCGTGCAACACAGCTCATCTGATAGCTCCATCCATTTTGGACTCTCCAGCTCTCTAAATGGCCAAATCAGGACTGTTAAGACAGTTTGCAACTGGTCAGCAGTGCATATTTGAACTTGAAGCACCACGTGAATGTACCTCATGCATAAGAATATTCAGCGACCGCGGTGATTCCACTGAAATAAACGCTGTTAGCACGATGCTGATGCTGATAAAAAATCAGATTGGCACATTACAGTCCTAATAAATGAAAGTCTGACTAGAACATAAAATACAGTTTACACCAGTGAGGACTAAATGTCAAGATGTGCTGTCTTCAAAATGCCAAGAGAACATGTTGCATGGCATGTACTGTATATAGCAGTAAAAGTACACAAACACTCATGCAAACAATAGCTCTTTATTACATTAACCTCTCTCTCTCGCTCTCTCTCTCTCTCTTTCTCGCACACACACACACACACACACACACACACACACACAGAAAGACGTACTGCGACACGCACACACGTGCAGATGCCCACTGCAACCAGAAAAAAGCCCAATCTAACAAACAAAAGGAAAAAACACAAATCCACTTGAACAGAAATTAAACATTTTATCATGCTTTAAGCACATTTCACTGCAGCAATCATATAAACACATAAATATATTCAGAAATATTTTCCCTCTGTGAAACATTGCAACGATTATCGGATTATCGTTTCATCTTTTGTTTTGGTGGATCTGGACTGCCGATTTAAAATTCTAAACAGATCGGATAAAAGGAAGCTTTGAAGTCTGATGACTGTTTCACTTTGGTTCTCCACTTCTTCCCCTTTTCTTTTTCTCCTTGTTTCTGTCTCTTTTGTCTTTTTGCCTTTTTATCTCTCTCTGTGTCGGTTTGTGTGTCCATGAGTTGAGGTATGCTTTGTTTTTTGGTCCAGACATCTCCCCAGCAAGCTACTGATGCTTCTTGCACACAGCTGGCATCCAGAAAAGTCTTTTTTCCCCAGTATTGATTTCTTAAAGGATATTTTCTTTTCAGTTTTCTGCTCTCGTGGGTCAAAGGTCAAGATGGACACTTCAATGGGGAGACAGATTCTTGATAATTCCTGATTTCTTTCTTTCCCTCCTTTCCTCACTTGTATCTCTCTTTGTCTTCCTCTGCATGCTTCTCTGCCTTCCTTGTTTTCCTCTCACATATGTTGTGGTAGTAACACTAATTGACCATTCTTAAACATCCCATAACCTAATCCTTGTTTCTATGACGACATAATTCAATTCCACAGTCAGATTACTTAACAAATTCCTCTAAGAATGAGGTATACGCACACATAAACACTGATACGCACACGCACGCACGCGCACACACGCACACACACACACACTCACATCTGCTTAGTCACTTTTCCAGTTGGCATGTTTCTCCAAATTAAGTCAATAATAAGGAACACCAACGAAGAATCAACATGTGTGTGCATGTATGTGTGTGTGCATGTGTGTGGAACACCAGCGTTGATGGTTGATAGAGAAATGATGGAACTATTAAATTCATTAAAAGACAGATTCGGCAGTCATGCTTTACTGGGACACAGAAACAAACACACATATAGTGAGTAGCCACACACACACACGCGTACACACACACACTGTGCTGTACTTGTTTTGTTAAGAAATCCAGGGAGGGGATAGGTTTGTACTCTATTCTATATTTATAGTCTTTTGCTTCTGAAATTTCCTCCAGGGTGTTATTAGTCTTTAATTTTATGTGTGAAGAGTGATATACTGTGAGCTGGATGGAATAGTGTAGTAATAGTAATATGTGCGGTCCCTGGCTACTCTTGTGACTGTGTTGAAGATGACATGTATACTGCTGGTCTCTGATGGCAGAAGTGTTAAATGTTATCAGCAGTGTAAAAGCCAGCAATATCTAAAGAAGCCGATCTGATGAGAAATAACTTGTAGCAGCCATGAACTACTGATATCATGAACCTTTATCAGAGAGCAAAACATAATGTTATTTCAGATTAGTGACGTTTCAGTTTACCATTATCTCCATTACAGTATGTACAGTGTATACATTTGAACACCTACAACTTTATCACAACTGGGTAAACTCCATGTGGTGATGAAGATCATGTTTTATGATCAAAAGTTCCAGAACAGCTATGTACCTAAAATTCCTAATAAATAGAACTTAAAATGTATGTGGTATGGTTTACTGACTTTACGTCACCGTAGCATATTTTTTTAATATTCTTTTACTGTATCTAGTCTCTAATGTTACTATAATATTAAGAAATATATATATACATACAGTAACTCATGATTTATCATTTATTTTAATTTACCTTTTTTTTTTTTTAAAGATTTGCTATATGATTTAGTATATTTTCTTTTTCTTATATGATATGAGAACAATATTATACAAACTAAATATTTGTATATTAGTGTATCCTTCTGGCTTCTATTGAATTCACCTCAGTGAGTGTGTGTCCAGACATTCTCCAAATAATGGGAAAAATTGAGACAGAAAAATGACCATGAGTCTGGAAGAGATGGACTCAGCTATACAGGGTCTTGTAAAAACATAGCTGCTCATAGGAGTTGCTACCACAGCGTCCATGTCAACTGAAAGATGATGTTGCCGGGACGGATCCGTCACTCGCCACTGAATGGTTATGGCAAAATAAGTCTTCCTCCCAAACAGAAAATGTCTAACATGAACATGATGCCAGATTAAAAAATGACATGAAAATGAAATGCCAATTCAGTCTGATTTATCAGGTTACATTTGTTTGCCAGTCAGCGGTCACATGTGGTTTAACATTGCCAGCAGAATATATAACATACCCACATCAATAACACCACACAAAGCATGGCAGTAATGTACTGAGCTAAGAGGATTAATTGCACAGTCAAACCAGAGACCTCACTGTTTTCGAGTGCAGTGACACTTTCTAATCCTACAAACAACTCCTTTTTATTACATCTCTTCCATACCGGTTACCATAACAGCTTAGTCTAAAGTGGAAGACACAACTTCCTGTGTTTATTTAGCTCTCATTAAAAATGCCCATTCAAATGAACTGCTGCAAAAACAGAAGCTCAAAGATTATCCCCCTGAAGAGAGCCTTGAATCCATTTTCTCTAATTCAGCTTTAAAACTTCAGGCCCTGAAGTAGCAGTAATGGTAGACTTTAGTAATGATTCATGTAGTAGTAATGATTCATTTTATCCTCCCCAACACCCACAAGCATTATGCTTAGCCCTGATAAACCCCCCAGCACACACAGACACACACACAAGAGTTCATTCACAGCAGAAACAGATTACAGAAAAGCATAATTAATGGGCCTCTTTGCCGCACCTTTAAATACACACACACTAACACACACACACACACACCTAGATATTAGTATATGCTGTTTGCGCTCGTTGTGAGCATAGTGCCTGTCTGTTGCTGGTTATCATTCATGTCTACATTTCCTGTCTGTAATTTGAATGAGGGCGTAGAGCTGAAAGTCTGCTTGGAGCCCACTGACCTGAAACTTGCTAAATGACAGACAGAGAGTGGAGCTGGTGAACATAATGACACAGAGACGTGAGATAAGCTAGCCCTGTTAAGAAGAATATCTGAATGCTAATCAGCATCAGTGATTCCTTTATGTACCCAGGGACTGTTGGCTGGTGGTCCAGCCTCTTCATAAGCGATGCTTTGCTTCACATTCACACAGTTCAGTAACTTCTGCTCTGTAAAAACACATCCCAGCTGCTCCACCAGAGGAGTTGTAGGTTCATTAAATTGCTCAAGGGCATTTTAATGGTAGAGCCTTCACCATTGAATTGGACAAGGAGGACACTCATCAGTCCTTGTAGGAAAAGAGTGCTTTGATAAATCCACTGTACTCTTCCTGCCTGTGAGCAGCTGATGAAAACAACTGGTTTTCTCAGGAGTTGGAGATCAAACCAGAGGTAAAAGGAGAGGGAATATTGGGCTTAATCAAGTGATTAGAAAAATAAATGATGATGACTTAGGTCTGTTTCTGCTGGATATGTAAAGGCAGGTTTTGCTAACACATTTGCCATTAAGTAAGATAGAAGTGACTTCTTAAAACTGTCCACTGAGTCCACATTTTTTATTGCCAATGGGAGACGGTTCCAGAGAGTAGGGGCTACCACTGCAAAAGCTCGGTCCCCCTTAGTCTGTAATCTAGTTTTGGGGACCGCCAAGAGGCCTAGGTCAGAAGACCTGAGAGATCTCACTGATCTCACTTTGAGAAGGGGACACAATAGTTCGGAAATACAGGGGGAGGCCAGCCCATGTAATGCTTTTTAAGTGATTAAAAGAATTTTAAAATCAATTCCACAGTCAATTGGTAACCAATGCAGTGAAGCCAACACTGGTGTGATGTGTGCTCTTCGTCGTGTCTTAGTTAAAAGTCTAGCTGCCTCATTTTGCACCAGCTGGAGTCGAGACAAGGAGGAGTGATTCAGGGTAGTAAATAGTGCATTACAGTAATCAAGACGGGAGGAGACAAAGGCATGGATAACTGTTTCTAGATCTAAAAAGGCAACAGACTTGATTTTGGCAATGTTTCTCAGTTGAAAGAAAGAAGATTGGACCACTTTCTTTTCATGTGTTGGTCAAAGTAAACTCCCAGGTTTTTAGAGGCTTGCTTAACATTTGCTGCTAGAGGACCAATACAATTCTGAATGTTAGCAGATACAGTATGCTTTCAGGGCCAATAATAATGACTTCAGCTTTGTCAGGGTTTAGTTGGAGGAAGTTATATGACATCTAGTCCTTGATAGCTGCTAAGCAGTATTGCAAGGTAGAGAGCTTGCTAACAAATTTAGCCAGTGATATAGTGATGGCTGCGATCTGTCAGGTTTGATGTTTTTCTGCCCCTTAGTGGCCAAAAAAAACCCAGTTTTAATGTATACTTTGGCAAAAAAGTGACTTCTAAAATGTGACAGGACATAATGTCAAAATGACAGTTTTAAGTGCCATCATAACACAATCTGAGTGCTGAAAGAATAAATGCAACGGACTAGAAGTCAATGGAAATGCTGTTTTTCATAAATGTTCCTCATGTTACTGAAAAGCTGATGGTCACTTTAAAGCCAAACCACCCTCTCTCCATGTCCTCTCTATTAAAGCAGCATTAATCAGTTCTTTTGGCCCCCTGGTGGTAGAACTCCGCCTGTTGGGTAGGTAGTGCAGAGTGGATTTATCAGAGCTTTTTTTTTTTTTTTTTAGCTGAAAACAGCTGCAACAACACAATGCTGATAAGAGCAATTAGAGTGAACCAAACCACCATCAAAATTCTGGCTTGTAAAACCAAAATAATGAGCTCAAAAATGCTAAAACATGCCATAGAGCTAAGTGGAACTGCAGATTCAGGTGATAAGTCTGTGATCCTTTTCACTTTACACACATCAATCGTCATTTGACCCATAGTTCATATTAAGTATTGATTAGTGTTCCTTTAATCTTCTTTCTGGTCAAATTTTAAAATTTTCCGCTCTTGCAAAATATCCTTCACTGTGTCGTGTTGTACCTTTGCTGCTGTCAATTGTAGACAAATCTCAGCTCGTCTATTTGCTATAGTAACACTGTGCATTATCGCTGAGCTATTAATACAAAACATCACGTTATAAAGTTCTGTCGGCCGACAGCAACATTTCTTTTCTCAAGCATAAATGACTCATTCATTCGTCGTCCTGCCCAGATTTTCCCAGCCATTCTGGAACTTTGACTTGTTGACCTTTCACATCCCTCATTAATGTAACAAGTAAACACCAATTTCTTAGATCTAATATGACCAGGAGGCTTGCTAATGTCCCTTAATAGGACTTATATGCAAATGATCTCATAATCACACTTCACACAGTTTGACGGCTGGTAGGTTTTGTAGAATCTCTGTAGAATGTTGGAGGTCTAATTAATTCTGTGCTCAAAATTACCATATTTTTGGAACCAAAATTATTTGCATATTTTCCAGGCACCTAGCCCGAGTCCTGATGATGAGGGTTATAAGGAAGATGCAGGCTTGCGTCTTTGTTTACAATCATAATGCACACATATTCATATTCATGCACTCACACAGCAGTCTCACAGCTGTGTTTATCATATGTAAGCATATGGATACAACACATACATGCATCTGTCTAAGTATGTATGCATTAGTGATTTTCTGATCAAATGTGGTTCATGTATATTCATGATCAATCAGCACTAAGTGCAGTTAAGCATATCAGATTCTACCCCGACACTCCTGGATTTGCATATTTTAATTGCTGCCGCAACGAGTGTATTACTGACGCATCACCTGCCTCTTGCAGGCACACACACACACACACACACACACACACACACACACACACACACACACACACACACACACACACACACACAATAACATATAGGTAGTGGGACAGAGAGCTGCTTCTCAGTTAAATTTAGATGTTTAGTATCTGTTGCTTTCAGTCTCTAATCCTCTCTCTATGTCACTTTTACTAGTAATTATTCTGGCTACTTCCCAATAGTATGCCTGGAATTGAATTTAGCTATCTGTGTGTGTGTGTGTGTGTGTGTGTGTGTGTGTGTGTGTGTGTGTGTGTGTGTGTGTGTAAAATTGCTTGTTAAGCCGTTTCAAAAGCAGGTGCAGTTTGTGTGAATGACTTCTCTGTTTTCTAAGCAGCTAACTGCTTTAACCTGCCAACTTATGTGTGTGTTTTTGTGTGGGTGTGTGTATAATGAGGGTGACGTCAGTCATCATGGCTGACAGCTCCCTTCCTGAAAACACACCTAAGAAAACACGCTGCCATGCACATATGTGCCGTCACACACAGTCCCTAGTACAAAGACATGCGTACAGTTTCACAGGCACAGATGCATGTGTACAAGCAAACGCGCATACAAACACTCTTTTGAAAACACAACACATACCTCATGTTGCTGACAGATGAAAACCTGACATCCCCAAAAAGTCAACATTTCAGTCTGCAACCTTTTCTGTTTGATAGCCCTGTTTGTGAAACTCTACTCCAACACCACAGTTTTGAAAGGGTGCATGAGTGCTCCATCTCAGAGCACTCATAAATAAACCTGTAAAACCTTATTTTTAAATGTATAAAACACAACAAAAACAACAGAATTACGGAATAAAGTATTTTCTCTGTTTTTAGAAGATATTTAATGAACTTGCATAGTAAAATACTAATGAATATTAATAATAATTAATATAAAGACCACAAAGCCAATTCTGAACCCATAATGTCACAAATACAAGTAATGTTAAGTGTATATGTAATGTTTGTAATGATAATGTTATCTCTCCTTGCTACTACGCTAATTAAACCTAGTTTGGTTTTCACCAAATAGTTGGATGATGCTGTTGAAAATAAGCCAAAGCTTTCAAAGATTCTCTCAGTGGCAGATCATTTTGAAAATGGGCGCAAAACAAAGAAAACAATAAAAAACAAAACACATGCAGACTGACATCAGAGCACTGGGGTTTCAAATGTGGTTTCAGTTTTGAGAAACACTTTAAATACTACTGACATGGATACAGACTACCAGTTGTCTTAACCATGGTCTCATGGTCTCTTTTTCTTTATTAATAAATTGATAATTGAATAGTGATATGACACACTGATGTTTCAGAAGCTCCACAAAGCATCTTTAAAAGAATAGTCTGACATTATGGGAAACACACTTGTCATGTCTAAAACAAAAGAGATATAACACGTTAATTAGTGAGCTTAGAGGTGGTGGTAGGTGGATTTTGTTACCATATCAATCTTCTCATCCAGCTCTTGGCAAGAAAGCGAATAAGCGTGTTTCCCAAAATGTTGACTATTTCTTTACCCAAGAATACACAGTTTTGACAAAGATATGCTGTTTCAACAAAAACATGCAGAGTTATCAAAATGTGAAATATATCAGGCTCTGTAGTGAAAGATAAAAAGAAAAAGACAGATAGACAAACAGGCACACAGAGACACAGACAAATGCAGTGAAAGCATAATAGGTACAAGAGCTGAGGAGAGTCAGAAGAAAAGAAAAAAAACTCGGTGCAGGGGTTCCCTGCATTCCAGCTTGTCTCATTGTAAATTCCCTCATTTAAAAAATGGTGAAATTCATTTCTCACACAGATGGGAACAGGCAAGGCTGATTTCATTAAAATACCCCATCTGTTGGAGGGAGAGAGGGGGTGAGAAAGAGAGGGAGAGAGAGAAAAAACAAACAAGGGTGAACCAAACAAAACAGTTCTCCTGTCCTGGAATAATTTGTTTCCTCTCCAATGATGTGTGTGTGTGTGTGTGTGTGTGTGTGTGTGTGTGTGTGTGTGTGTGTGTGTGTGTGTGTGTGTGGTACTGATGGTAGCTGAATGTGAACAGACAGGCTTGCTATCACTAGAAGAGCCAGCTAGAGAGAGAAAGAGCTAAACAGAAATATGTGTAGGAAAAACTGGAAATATGCAGAGAGAGAGAGAGAGAGAGAGAGANACACACACACACACACACCTACACCAACGCACACACCAAACTTCGACACACACTTCCACAGTCTCACATATGTGTATTTAAGTTTTTTTTTGTTATTTTCTTTATTATTTATTTATTTATTATTATTATTACTACTATTTCTATTTTTTATTTTATTTTTATTTTTTTATGAAACCTGTTTATTATCTGTTATTTTATTATCATTATTATTATTCTAATTTCATTATTATTTGACGCTTTGGCAATATTGTTTCTGTTACATTCATGCCA
>LKNJ01006366.1:5270-20360 GCA_002120245.1 Maccullochella peelii
ATATATATATATATTGTCCAATATGTTCTTACAAAATCCGACATCGGCAAGGCTCTAAATTAAATAAGCTTTACCCATGAGTCAACATGGCCTAATTGGCCACATTTTGCATCCATATTTTCAGTGTAAGGTAAATACAGTAGATGAGCAGTTGACAGATTTCATTCTTGATTGGCTTTGTTTTAAATGAAGTTCTAAGTCTGTTACAAATTACACACACACACACCTGCATTATCAATTCCAACCTGCTGACTTTAATATGTGTGTATGTATCAGTGTAAATGAGTGTGAGTGGGGAGGGGGTGTAGAGGTGTTCATGGTTAGAAGCAGAGATTTCCCAGGGCTCATCATCTCCTGATTATCAATGTCTCCTCAAGGTTAGCAAGAGTACACACCTCTGTAGTGCAATCAAACCTGATTAGCTGATTAGCATACTACTTGCGTAATGTCGCCACAATTCATTACCCATTGAGTGAGCTCATCATCGCCCCCGAGGAAACATTGATCCTTCCCTCCACACACTCATGCACACATTGCATACATACAGACACAACACACACACACACACAGCTACACACATTGTGCCAATGATTAAACTATAAACTGGAGGATTTTTCACACATAGTGATATGATATACATTACAATAAAGTCTGAAACTGGAAGATATTGAAGCAGAAACTGAAGAAAAGTCTTATTTTGAATGATGAAATTAAATTTGACTAAAACTGACATTTCATAACATCCAGGCACAAACAGAGCAAAAGAGGGTCCAGACATTAGGACTAATGCCATTATTATTCACAGCTGGCTGTGTGTGTTTAGTATCATTGTTCCAAAAGAAACAAATTCTAATTACCTGTAATCATATGGCTTAACAACCTTTGTCTTAGAGAACTGACACCACGAATCATAATGTGACTGTACTGCTAACAGTCAGAATGTTTATGCCAACTGTCCCTGATGGTGCACACTACCACTAGGTAACTGAAGCTGAAATCACTTGTTTAAAAGTATCATCATCATCATCATTGGCTTAACAGTCGTAATGTACGTCCCCACCTTCACACGTCCACAGAAAGATATGACTACTACAACATACTACAAGGCACGCTGCCATGAAGTTCATGCTCTCCAGATAACGCTGTCTAAAGATTTTGGTGAATGTTGCCTCATTGATTGCATTATTTAAGGCTGTGGTGGTGGATGACATCTCTCAGGCTGCACCGTAGTCCCCTCACCTCCACATTTGTTCAGTTAGAGCTCAGGGATATGACTTGCACTTCAGTAGCCCAGTCGGTGCACAGTGTTGCTCACAAGGAGGCACTGCCGAGCTCAAGCCCACACCACTGTGCTGCCTTTGTGGTCGCGGAGCTGCAGAGTCTGGATCTGTGGTTGCAGGCCACCTGCTGCCCCCGTGTCCCTGCTCAACGGCCGCTGCTGCTATTGTTATTGCTGTCTAATTATTAGTATTACTGTTATAATATTTCTATTAGTATTATTTGTATTAATATTAACATCAATACCATTAGTACTGCTATTACTTTACATCTGTATGTAGAACTGTAATGTGCTGTACTACTGTATGTACCTGGTTCTGCTCGAGGTTTCTGCCTGTTAAAAGGGAGTTTTCCTTGCCACTGTCTCCTAGTGCTTGCTCTTGCTGGGAATTGTTGGGTCTCTGTAAATATAAAGAGTCGGTCTAGACCTGCTCTATATGAAAAAGTGCCCTGAGATAACTTTGTTATGATATGGCGCTATATAAATAAAACTGAATTGAATTGAAATTTCTGGTTTTGGATACATTGGTGTGTGGTCCACATTGCCCTCTTCACACACCATCATTTGGAACACCAGAAAAGCTGTAAATGACACAGGGTTGCACAATACAAGGCACATTGTTCAAAAATCTGTATGTTTTGGTTCAGGAGTGATCTGGTTCTCTAGTTTATTGCTGAATGCTTTTATCCATAAAAATTATCAATTAATCAATTAAATCAGCTCAAAATATTGTTTAATGGCAACTTGTAGCATCAGCCTTCAGAAGCACTATCAGTTAAATTCTGTTGGCTGTTGCAATGGGACCAAACCATAAAATTCTGTAGCTAAGAAAAAATAGAAAAAGAGGTAAGATGAGAGGTAGACAGGAAGGACATGGGAACAAATTGAGAGTGTTTGTCAGTGCTGCGCTCTCTCTGTTTAGTCTGGGTCTGTTGTTTTTGTTGCCACTGCTGTTTTCTGGCATATGATCTCTGCCAGCACGGGGCATGGCACAGTATGGGACTGTATGAACAACTCGAGCGTAAGTGGCTTGCCAAGAGTGGCTTCTATCTGAATCACATGACAAGGTGTTAGTGTGTTGTATTTTCTACATTCCTTCTGTTATACTTAGATAGTATATTGATACTATATACTGACTACAGTAAATCACATCTATACAGTATATCCACATGTATCTCTGAACATTGATTCATCTATGCAAACATCCACTGATGCCTATAAACATACATTAAATCCATCCATAAAGGATACATAACTACATATGAAACATTCAAGAGTCAGCAGTATCCACAAACATGAGCGTTAGTAGGGGCAGACAGTACAAAGCTTCTATTAAAGTGATCCCTTTTCCAGACTGGGGACCTGTTTCTTTGACCAGATGGGAGTCAAGTGCAGAGACTGGGTTGAGGGGTGCATGGCGTCATATGTTACAGTAGACACACTGTGTGTAATACATTTGATGTTAAAGTCTGGGAGGTTAGGAGTGGTATGGTCCATGAGTTTGGAGACTCTGTGCATGCTGCAGGTGAATTTGTTCCTGTATGCATGGAGACAGCATGTTGCAGATGACGCTGCAAAATTCAAAGGGCCAGTCCACAGAGGTTACAAATGATGATTTTACTCATCATGGTTAGTCTTACTCTGTAAGAAGAGTTGTATAATGGCTCTGTTGGAACCTCAGTAAATTCTGAATAAAATAACACCAGTAATGTTATAAGCACTATCTCAGCTTAGGTTTGGAGACTACACATTGCTAACAGAAAAGTGAGATTTTTTTCCCCAAGATGGGGTTCTTGTAGAGGTGTAACCGAATATGAATACGCACAGATCAATTGCTCTGAACAGATATGAAAAAAAAAGCTGTAATATTCCCCACCCCAATTCCAGTATTATTTTTGGACTACACATTTTTGGACACTACATACATACATACATACATACATACATACACTCAAATACCTAGGGCCTAGTAACACAATCAAAGAGACAATTAAATATGTTCTAAGCAAGCCCCCCAGTTACCAAATTAAATAAAGAACTCTAACTCCTGTTGCTTGCCCTAATAGAATAGTTTACATGTATGTGAGGTCACCGGATCACTCAAATTAAGATGGCAATTAAATCTTATCATAATTGAAATACATGTTATAAAACAAAACCAAAGTTGTCCTTTAAAACAAACCACCATCTGCCAACAAAAGTCACATGAAAACAGTAATTTCCAGGGTGAAACCCAGGAACCTATACATGAAGCCTCAAACAGTAGCATAGCTTTGTTCTCATGCACCTGATCAAACCAATGAGACAAAGCATCTCCAGGGTTCATAAGAATTGCATTTCACCTTGATTTTACATGCCCTGTAGGCACACCCATCCACCAACCCCAATCTGTCACTGATACTGGGCTATCCCTGCCCTCCATGCCTGGCTCACTTACCAGCACTCAGTCAAGCACAAAAAACACAACTGTCCCCCTCAGTAACAAGCGACCATCAACCCCCACAATGTGTTCTTCTCCACCCTAAAACCATCATGACATCACTGATCCAGGCATGAACAGGTCAACTGGATTTTCTGCTTTACTGTACAGGGCAGTTTAAGTTACTATTAGGTGAACCTCTATAGTAGGATTACACACACACACACACAATAAAATAAAATACATGATACAGGGATGTTGAATTGATCTGTATTAGTTTAAAAAAATAAATATGGGTACATATTTCATAATTCCTATCAGTTTTGATAATATTTCTCTCACTATTTCGAAGCTGAGAAAGTGAACTAAAAATACTGAAACCTAAGAAGCCATATATATTTTCAGGGGATTAAAATCATAACCATAAAACTGATTTCTAACTAAATTAAGATGATGTTAGTGGAAGATCTGCCCTTTTTAAAATTCAGATATACCTACTGGCTGACTAGCAGTCGTAGACATATTTTTTAACCCTAGGCAAAATAATCAAGAGCCTTCTCTCTCCACAGCCACCTGTCATTGCTGGCAGCTCAGTAAGGGCTCACTTGTCCCTCCTCAACAAATAAACTTCTTTTTGTTCCTTCATCAAGTATGCCCACTGTTTTATCAAGAAAGACCAGCAAATGTAAAATGTATTAATGCATGATTTACAAATGCAGACCCACTTTGCAGAGTTTTACAATTAAGTTAAAAAAAACTTGATAAAAGTGTGACAGTGTGTAAAACATGCAGCAGCGATGAATACGGTTAGAAGTGGTCTTTCAACCCACTTATGATGGTTTCACTTTTAATCTCTTTAGTAGTAGCATCATCAATTTATAAAGTATTTAACTGTGCTACCAAGCTCCACAAAAGCTCTACACAGTCCAAATCTGTCACTAAACAATTGCATATGCTGTAAACATAAAGTTGAGTTTGAAACTCAACTTGTATGAGAGGTCGAGGTGCTCAGGAGATGACAACTGCTGGTCAAGATGATATGATTGAAAGCTCAAATGGACTTTGAGGTGAAATTCTTTTTTGCACCCAAAATGGTAATCCTTAGAAGAAACTAAATAATCCCAAATTACTGAGATGGTGGTTCAAATGTAGCAAATACCAATGACATCTGGGTTTGGAAAAATATGATTGGTAATTTGTAGTGACATTTTTACTATACAGATTATCAGCAAGTAAGATTTGAGCTCCAGAACAGAGACAATCTCTGCAGCTATTACAAAGCACAGGGAGGTTGCCACTAATCTTAGTCCTGTGTCAATAGGGCTTTAGACACGTCTGTTAGTTTGATGAGTGAAATAAGTGTGACATCTCCACTAACAGATAGGCTCGTGATCACAACTGTGCTTAACCAACATGCCTTGCATGGTGGTGTTACCGGGTGTTCAGACATAAAACAGCACTTTGCTTTGGTGGCTGTGTATAGCTTCAGGTACTGATTAGACAATGAAATACAATCCAGGCATATTTAACATAAAATGGTATGTGGACACAATTGTATTAAGACAGTGAGCATGAACACAGAATGGAAATGAAAATGAAAAAATTGGGTAGTGGTTTTAGAAAGAGGAAAAAGAGGTCAGGGAAAGGCAAAAAAGAGGAAAAGAGTAATTAGGGAGTGGACAGTGAAAATTAAGAAGACAACAGAGTTCGCAGGGCAAAGCACCAACAAAGATAACATAAGTAGAGGGGGAGATTGACCAAGAGAATATTAGAGTAGAGATAAAAAAAAGAGACTAACAAAAAGAAATAAAAAAATTTAAATGAGATGAGAAGCACTGTTTCAGCCCATGACAGTAAAATATGACTCCTTGATGGCACAGTTTCCTATTATCCCCTTCGCTTTCTATCTGTCGCCCTGCTACTAGTGAGCCACCATGCAAATAGAGCCAGAATGGATCCTCTTGTCTGCCTAACAGAAGACGACAGGGAGCCTGATGCCTAATAATGTCTACCATCTCTCTCAGTGATTAGACACAGCAACAAGGAAGAGAGACAGGTGGTGAGGGGAGAGGAATCTCCAGGAGCTTACACAAGCTTTGTTCTATGAATGGGGGAAGCCATTGCAGATGTACACAGCAGGCTGCGACCAATTACAGCTTCTCAAGGCAAACACCCAAAAACATATTTCTGTATTGGAACTGGTACAGTAACTCTTTCCACTAGCACTCGACAGGACCTTAAAATTCCACATTTTCATGCTGATTCAATTTGCGTTCATAGACCACAATATGGCACTGTTCTTCAATGCAACACCAACTATTATTCTAGCATTTCAAGGTAGACTGTTCATATTAGTCTACACTTTAACTGCATTATCATGGATTGATCAGGTAACTTTTCCAAAAGTGAAAAATTCAGTAATGTAAATAATATACTGTTTGATAGTTTAATTCATAACAATGCTTCCTCTTTTATAAACTGATCACATATTTTCTATGTAAAACAAGGAAAGAAAATCATTTGTAAAAAAAACAAAAAACTACACA
This sequence comes from Maccullochella peelii, assembly GCA_002120245.1. NCBI lineage: Eukaryota > Metazoa > Chordata > Actinopteri > Centrarchiformes > Percichthyidae > Maccullochella > Maccullochella peelii. Next base: position 11,515 of record LKNJ01006366.1, read on the forward strand.
TTAAAAACATAATTGCACCTATTTCTGTCAGTTGACAGAAATGACAAAAATATAACAATAACACCCAGTGCTGTCTTTGTGTGTGTATGTGTGTTACAGTTATGCTGTGATTGCGAAAAGAAAACACCTTGCAACAGAACCTAGTTCCAAAAAATATAAATACACACGTACTTTTTTTTTTTACACTGGAACATATGTGAGTATAATAGGCATGTGGGTATACAGTACTGTGACTGACAGGGTAGAGCTTAAAATAGTATACATTTATCCTTATGTGAACATCTACCTGTGACACAAACCATCTCTCATTCTGACGGTTTCTGCTTCTGTGTGTTTGTCCATTTGCATCTCTGCAGCATTCTTTCTACCCACCTCTTCACTTAATATCTTTCAGTCACTGCATGTATTCAGCTCTGTTGATACCTTTACAATCCTGCCACTCTCACATTCATTAAATTATTTGTTATTTAATTAACATTAAACATTACATTTAATTAAACATTAAATAACACTTAATATATATATGAAATGTCTGATAATGGACTCACAAAGAATCCCAGTAAACACAAAACCAAAATAACATAGAAAAGAACATTATCACTTGCATTTTCTTTGGGAATTGTATTATACTATATTACAAGAGTCATTTAAAATTGTATAATACTAATCATTATTATGACCTTCAAATTTACTGTTTACATTACCCTAGTCATTGATTAAATAGTAATGAATTAAAAATACAATTATAATTTTGAGCTGGTGCTTGTTTGATGTGTTATAGGCTATGTTATCCTATCCTATGGTTAAAGACTGGTATAGTTTAATAAACTACAATTATTTGGCTAAAATCTGCTTTGTGGTTAAAAGAAATGTCACAAACAGAGTTTTTGTGGCAGATTAACAATGCCAGTATAATTCACAAACAATACATAATTTTAAGCATTTCAACAACCAATCAAAGCTGTCGTATTTTTTCCTGAGGAGGACACGCAAACTCTAAAAAGGACAAGACTGAGATTCCAACTCAGGAGTTTGCTGCTGTGAGGAGACAAGCTAATCCCTGAAAGTAATTGAATGTTTCAAACTGTAGTGACAGCAGAACTAAATCTATGCCAAATTACATGAAAAGTTACCAGTCAGTATATGTAATTTATTACACTAAAATACTAGTAATAAGGAATATTGCATAATATGCCTGGCATCTAAATTGATGTTTTTGACAAATCTGTAGAATATTACACAAACTGACTCTTTTGTCATGATTTTATTGTCAGTTGAACTTGACTGTACTTGACTGTGAACTTGCTGAAGACTGTAAGAATCACTCAGTTCCACCAGTGAAGATTGACATCCAACACACACTGAAGTCTCTGTGATAGTTCAATGGTGATTTGTATCAGAGCTGTTTTTAACAACTTGATCAATTCCAAGTCTTGCAATTCTGTTCATTGCTAAATATGCCACTTAAAATAGCATAGTGGACCAAATATAGTTTCAAGTGGTAATCAAAGCATCTGCGAGAACACTAAAAGTTTAAATGTTTCTCAAGTTGAGTCTTCAGGCAGTCAACTCTTAAGTAGATCAAATTTCAAGGAATAGTCCATATCGAGTCGCAAGATCTGTTTTTTAACAGTCCTGTTCAACAAGTGGAATTTCAGAGGTCAGTCCACATGCAAAAACACTGAACTCACACCTGTAGTTCCAGAGGAAAGCACAAAATGAACCACTGCTACCTTTCAAGTCCATTTCAGGTTCACACACAAACATGACATTACATCGACAAGCAGGAAACTCATTCTTTGGACAGTTTTAGTGAGCTACCTCCCCCATATCACTGACCTGTATAGCAGTCTCAGGGCAGTTATTTGATTGGCAGCATTCTCGCCAGCATAAATCTCACAAAAACATTTTCTAAAATAAATGCTGTCCTGTCACTGCTTCCATAAGCCAGTATAAGAATGAATTATAAATACTGTCATTTGAACTCAGCTTATGTAAACATCAGCAATGAATAGAAACCCTGGTTTACTGAGAAAGAGGGTGGAGAGGCTTGGTCTTGTGAAAACTGATCCACAGTGACTGATGTTCACTTTGCATCATAAAACTGTCTCACAGTCCCTGCATACATTGTATGGCATTCTAACAAATTACAAAACACACACAAAGAAAACACAAAGCGACATACTCTCTTTTCCTTCTCCTTCAATAAAGTTTGGCTTAATTACTTGCTTAATCCAAGCATCCTTGATGAGAAATCATTATAGAAGAAACACTGAACAGAGACAAGTAAACACATTAGAGCATCAAACACATTACACTGCACTGCTCTCAAACACTCACAGAGCAAGCGTTGCTTTTCATAGAGGCGGAAAAGGAAAGATTTCGAAAAAGCTGTACCTTTGCTTTTAGCTAGAAGAGCAGGAGGAGGTGGAGACAGAATAGAGGATCCACAGCCAAGAGAGCCCAGACAGGGAGGAAGAAGAAGAGGAGACATAAGTTCAAATTCCAGCAGACACCAAACATATCAATGTATACAGTACATGAATACATGAGGATAAATCAATGTACAGTAGCAAGTTTAATGCAATTGTACATCACAAAACACTTGAAACATGCAACCACATCAGGTAAGGTACCTCTGAGCTAAGTACCTCTGAATGTCAACAACACTGCCCTTCAAAGGCAGAGAGAACTAACAACAGAACTGGAGAACTGTATCACACATAGATGTAATGCCTTCATTTTATGCCTTTTGAGGATGATAATTTTTCTGAAAATATTGGCATGGACCATACGTAATACCTAAGAAAATGCATTCTGCCTATGAAGGGGACAAGAGGACAATGTATATCTAAAAAAAAAATTCCAGCTTTCTTGTCTTTTGAAATAGTAAAATAAACTTTATTTTTAATATTTATACTTTATAAGAATTAAAATGTATCTGTTTTGCTATGTGTCCATTTATCTATCTGTGTTAATCTTTATATTGAAATTGTTATAACAATCTACTATTTAATCCTTTTAAATATTTGATGAATGGCGAAAACGCTGGTTTTCCCATTCATTTGAACGGGGGTACTGCGATTAGGCTGCAGCGGTGCGGGCCGTAGGGGGCACTGGAAAACAAGCCGCAGCCTGCGGCGAAAAGTTAAAACAGAATCAACTTTGGGAGAAACACAGCTGACGCCACGCTGTGGCGGCCAATCACGCCGGCGATCAGACCGGAAAATGCCCAGGTGAAGAAGAACTTTGGTTACCATCTAGCATTGTAGCATTCCACTGTTTACTGTAGCATTCCGCTGTTTACTGTAGCATTCTGCTGTTTACTGTAGCATTCCGCTGTTTACGGAGCAACTGTGAAGATGGAAGAGAGATTGATTGCTGCCATGATGACTGTACATTAGCTGTTCAACCCTGTCATGAGGGAGCACAAAGACATGACTCACCGCCGTGAAGCACAGGGTTGTGCGGCGGTGTGGGAATGTCACATACTAACCAGCAATCCCAACTTGACGACTGATACCAGCCAAGCGACTACACAGCGATTAACGTCTTTGTACTCCCTCATGGCAGGGTTGAACAGCTGATATACAGTCATCACGGCGGTAATCGATCAGTTTCTCTTCCATCATCTTCACCTGGGCGTTTTCCGGTCTGATTGCTGGCGTGATTTATTTCAGCACCCCCTGCGGCCCACACCGCTGCAGCCAAAACACAGTAGCCTCGTTCAAATGAATGGGAAAACTGGCGTTTTCGCCACAGCGCCAGATTCTATCGATCTGAATATAGCCATATATCATGTGAATTCCACTTGAGTGAGAAGCTAAGGTGGCAAGTGCTGCTACTCTGCTAAATTAGGCTAGGCTAGTTACCTTTAACAATACTGTAAGAAGACGCTACTTATTCTACATCAGAAAAGCCTGTTTAATTAAAATAAATTTACCATGATGTCGGTTCATCAAAATATATATATTTCAATTACAATAAACTGCTCAGGAAAACAGTGAGCACATGTAGCTTTAGCAAAGGTCAGTCATAGCTATCTGACTAGCTAGCTTTAACTTAAAATAGCTTTAGCTGGAGGCCAGTGATAAAGCCAGAGTATAGTTACTCTAGTATGACTTTGTTTTAGATCCATTTTGTAGTAACTGCAAAATTTACAGGCCATTTCCATGGAAAGTAGAAATTTCTATAGCATGATATACTGTATGTATATTTATTTTTTTTACACTCCAACAAATGTCAGATAGCAGGCTTCACACTGTTTTCACCAAATGTATAGTTACTTGTGTTTTGTCTTTGTACAGCAGAATAATATAATCACACTGTATATCACATAGAACCATGCACTTTCATATACAGTATATTCCACACCAAAACATGCAGCTCCACACTAGAATCCCAAATAAAACAAAGACATGACAGAGAAGAGGAAAAGAGAGGCATACCTTGTTCAGCCATCATATGTGCAAGGCCTTGAGAAGATATGACAGGGATAAAAGAGAAGGAAGGGAAAGAGTGAAAGAGAACACTTGAGAAAAGAGAACACGTCATTTCAATACTTTTTGGTATTGTGATGATACATGTTTTTCCCAGGAGGAAAAGCATGACATCAGAACACACTAACAGGTGACACAAAGCTTCCTGTGGCTGAGCAGGAGGCTTCTTCATAAGGAATACCAGCATGTTAGTAGAAGTGATAGCCTGCTCATCTCTACCCATGCACATGGGAAGAGGGTAATGTATACCTAAAAATAAATAAATATGTATTCCCCCCTGCTGGCCAGAGTGAAACACAATGGAACCTTTGAACCTTTTTTTTTTTTTAGGAAAAATTAGGAAATTAATGATGCAGAATATTACTTTACTTTAAAAAGTCCAACTAAACAAGACAGCTGCTGATTCACCAGTAGCCTGACATTGTAGAATCACCAAGCCCATACTATGTTTGTATTGCCCTAGCCTGTCTGGAAATCTGCAGCTAAACAAATAATTGCTATGGTTGTCATGTATCTACTTTTTTCCCCCCATTGAAACTCACCTGGCATATTGTTGTTGACCTCTGGAATAGAAGGAGACAGAGAAAAAAAGCAAACAAAGCCAGCATTAGAAACACTGTTCTTACTTGCATGTTGACTGTCATGCAAATGATTATACACTCCATTGTCCATACAGAGAGCTGGCATTGGGCACAGCCATATGTATGTTCTTTACAATGCAGAAGGTTTTAGCAATGAGGAATTAAGCCATCATTCAGTCCCATTAGATAGAGAAAAATATCCAGCATGAAGAAAAAGGCATCTCTTCCCTCCATGTATAAACACACTAGTGACATGCACACTTTTAGTCTTCAGTTATCTTACAGTACAGACACGTTACCTCATTTGATCAGTATTGGCAGGTGCTGATGCTAAATCATAGCAATCAATACTCAAAGGCAACAAAAAATCCAAAATAAAATAAGATAAAATACAGTTCATCCTTTAAGTGACTTGTGGCCTTTGTTGACATAGGACTGAAAGAACAAACCTACAAATTTAAAGAGTCTGAAATGTTGTGCAAAGTTTTGGACATACTGGTAGTGGAGAATGTACATATTTGTATGAAACATTAAAATTTGATAAAAAAATACTAAAAATTGTGTTACTTCGGGTTGTGTATGCATTTTCAAGTAAGTAAATGCTATTTAATTTTGTTTTCTTTTTTGCTGATATCTGTTGATTATGGATATAGTAAATGTGCATTATATACAGTATACAAGGTAATAAATTGATGAATAACTGAAATGGACAAAAGATACCTATCAGTCACATGATCTCCTAATGCATATGAAAATATGTAACATGTAAATGTGAAGTCTTTATTAGGGGTCTTTATTACCGTACAAAAGCCCCATAATACGGTGCTCTACTGGACTTGGATATCAAGCTTATGTCTGTGTGCTAGGACAGAGCTGGAGTTTGGACATGGTTAGCCTAGCTTAGTATAGACTGGAAACAGAGGGAAAAAGCTAACCTGTTCAAAAATATACATACTAACACCTCTAAGGCTCACTAATTAACACTTTGTGTTCCCGATTGAATACACAAGAAGAAATGCAGAGGGTTAGGGTTAGGGTTGGGGGGGGGGGGGCAGAGACAGAGAGAGATGGAGATAGAGTGGCATGCAAACACATATATATTTAATAAGGTACCAGTCAACAAACTAATCAAACACTCACAGGTACAGTTCCCAGTGGCAGGCAAGCCAGCATTTAACTCAATACAATTACTGTCAGGGGGCTCTGAAACATTCTTTCTGTGTTATGAACGTAACAAATCTATATCCTTCAGCTCTCCTCAGAAATTCCACCTAAAAATAAAATCCAAACAGATCGCCATTCTTTGGGGTGATTCACCAGCGCTTTGGCAAACTTATTCACTCATCAGTGGACACATAATCTAGGTAAGAGTATGACTCTCTCTTTTAATTTAATACCAAAAGGTGAGGCAAGGATAGTGAGGGATTAGAGCTAAAAGTGGATTACTTACAGGGATGATTCATGATGTGTTGGATAAATTGGGAGAGTAGAGTGATTAATGAGGTATTTCAAATTCTGCTTTCTTTCACCACTGCTGGCTTAACCGATTGTTTTCTGCATGTTATTAACATGGAAGGTAAACCAGCATATGGAAGGTACGTACACACACACACATACATATTTCACACAAATAATTCCCACAGGATAAAGGATTGAGTCATTACAGTGTTGTGGGCTTGATTATTGTTGTTTTCATCATCATCATTTTAACAGCCATAACCTCCTTGCTGACCAATTTCACCAGCAGCCATGTTTCACGTTGATATGAACATACGGGTGGCTGGAGAAACAGTCAGGGAGGGCTGCTGAAGCCATCTGCTCATGTTGTGGTGGATGGCATACAGCTGATAGATTGTCGGCTGGGTGATGGCAGCATAGTGCCGAGACTTGTTAGAGAGGGAACCACAGATTGACAGAGGTTGTGTTTTGTAGTTTCTGTACGACAGACAGAGGTGTTGTGAAAATGAAATACTGAGTAGTGTTTTTGAACTACAGAAAAAAAGCCCATATCATTTTCTATATCAGTCCATTCACTGTGGTTGGAGAACTTAGTGATGGGTTTCATGTTTGTTTGTTTTTATGAAGATTCCGATTCCACAATGTTAATTGCTATTATCTAGAAATGTAACAATTCTTTACCTGAGGCACATAAACAAAAAAATAGTCATTAAAAATCTATGCCTTTTTGGTGGTGTTAGGGACCACGATGTTTCCCTAACTTTAACTAAGTACTTATTTTAACCCAAACCATAATCTTTCTCTAAACCTAGTCATTTTTGTACCTACATGTAACTAAATCTTAACCATAGCGTTGTCAGATCAGAGAATAGATTTATATATTTCAACAGTGATTTGTAACAGTTTTCGAAGGCACAGACATATGATGTCATCCTGCAAATATGGATGTCAGATCAGAAAGTTCTAGAGGGCAGTTACAAACAATGTATTTTGCTGTTTGATTTAGAGGACTTCTTGATTGTGAACTGTGCCACATACCTTTGTGTTATGGCTCAGTTCTGGCTGTGCCAGAGTCTGGATTTGAATTACAGTTTGGCCTGAAAAAGCATAATTCCAGAGTCCTTATATAATTATTTAGTTTTAGACACCTGGCAAAACTGGATGGCTGCATAGATGAAATTTCTGTCTATATTCTCATCTGATTCAATAGGACAGCCAACAAGCATTCTCTTCAAAATATCAGTGTTACCTTGATAACTGAAGACATTTTTTCAAAATCCAATGCTGCGGGCAACACCTCTTGAGCTCTGATTTAGAACTTGTGGTTGTCACATGACAAATCATTCGCATTGTCTTGTGTAGTGTTGTAGTTTTGTCTTCCACCAAAATAGTGTATTAATCCTGGACATACAAATGAGCGCAACAACAGCATCATGCATGTATGAATAGAATGTTTTGTCCCCTACAAATGCATTTATGACTACCTCGCTTAAATAAATTACTTAAATTCAATCTATGATATCAGCCCTGTTCATTTCTTAAAAGGGACAGCCTTATCTGTAGCTTTATCACTGGCTTTCTCTTATATCATCAATTCTACTCAAACTCAGCAATTCTGCTAGTTTCTCGCTCCCTCTGACTTAATCAATTAATCATTAATTAAAGAGAGCAGGAGTTGACCATCTTGTTTGCACTGGTCTTAATCAGATATTGATAAACTGGCAAGCATGCACATGAGTGTACCCTACACAGTGCTTTCTCTACAGGTATATAAACAGCTGGAGCCTATGCAAGGTCTAAACTGTTTGAGTTTTGGAGGTGTAAATCTGTTTTTGAATTGACTACAATTTCTATGGTTATGGTCTCATTAACAAAGAACAGAGAGCATCCAACTATAAAGGAAGGAATCTCTGTCTGACTTCACACTTGGCAGGTGTATTGCTGAGAATCCAAGGGTGTGCAGTGTCAACTTTGGCGCGGTTTGGACAGATGGTGGCACTATTACAACAAACTTTACGTTTTGGCCTGTAAGCCTCAGAAACAAAATTCCTGGATTCTGTAAATCCAGACCATAGACTGTATATGAAGATGGACGACATGACAGCTCACAAAATAAACAAATACACGGCTCGCACACTACAGGGCTCCAATATTCGTTCTTTATTACAGACTAAAGTGGCAAAAGTACGGTGCCATCTTAAATGTACACATGATACAGTCACATTACGTGATCACATGAATCAGGTTTCTAGCATGACATCGCAGTAGCATATTTTGCACACACATACACATACACACATATATATAT
>LKNJ01006367.1:0-34440 GCA_002120245.1 Maccullochella peelii
AAAACGTGAAGCGCTGTGAATACTTTCCGGATGCACTGTATGTAAGAGTGCCCCAGTTTGACAAGCTGCATATGACCCATGTTCTACTACAGTGTCAAGCGAAATCTGAGGAGACAGAGCAAAATGAAACGAAATGCTGAGCACCATTTTCACCTTGTCTCTAGCACCATCTTTCAAATATTTAATGAATTGCATTTTTTTTATGACTGCAAAGCGGAAAGAAATAAAGGAAGACAAAAAGAAAAAAACGTTTTATCCAATTATTCCTGGGCACTGCACTGATGTTCTGTCATAACTTCCAATGAACTGTTTCTTTAATATGCAGTCTTTATCAAACTGATACAGTCACACAAAACAGCAAAGTCCTTGTTCTTTATCATGCATGAATATTAAACAGGTTTACTTAAAACTTGCATAGTCTTCAAACACTAAAGTGTTCATCTGAGATCACTGGTGTTTCAGGGCGATGCAGTGCCATTATATTTCAGTGCTATGTCTTCTAACTGTACTTTTATCATGAATGAAAAATGTTAAACTCTGTCACACATCATGCCATTCAAATAACAGTGTTTACTACAAAGCCCAAGAAGTCATTGTTATGTATTTTGTGGACAGAAAGAAGGGGCTTATATCTACCCCTCAGGTTTGGACAATCTTGTCATTTTAACCTATGGACCATTTGAAATTCAAATCCACCCCTGTCACATTTGTATGTACAAACTCTAATGTGAAAAATGGACACACTTTGGATTTAACTAAGTCCTCCTAATAAATGTTCAGATTAGATCAGGTTTTTAAAAGTGCCAGTATTATATCTCTATAGCCAGTACTCTCAGCTGGTGCTAAATGTAATTTATATTATGCTGACGTATCACACTGTACACTAGAAGTGCACATGCTGCAGAACAGATGAGAAATCATCTAAGTAAAATGTAAACATTTACTACTTTAGCGCCCTTCACTGGTAGGATCAAAAAGGACACTGTGGCAAATAGTACTACAACTTCAACCTGAGGTGGGCGGAGCTATGCTGGAAACTACATGAGGTCACCAAACTTCTTGTACTTGCCAACATTGCAACAAATCCATCAACCATATGTAACTATGTGTACATTCAAATGTAAAATGTAATTTATAAAATAAAATGCTGGGGAAAAAATGACCAATACTCAATATTTTTAATGGTTTTAAATTGGATGTAAACTGCATGTACTGTGTCAATTAGAACGTTCCTCGTGCAGTTTATATTTACGCCACCAGAGGGCGCCAAAGTATCACCTATGCTAATTACACTCCCTCGTGCTCTGCCTGACCAAATCACAGACACACCTGCACTGGATGCAGGACTGTGCTTGACCACAAGCTTGTGAAGCAAACTGTTGGTGTTTAACTGAGCTACAGAGCTTCAGCTTGTCGAACTCGAGCTAACTTTTTTTAACTTTATTTTAACTTTAACAGCTGTCACTGCGGCAACAGCGGTGCATGAAAAGCAGCGGTTTTATCACACTCGCTCCCCGAATCGGCACATCTCGGCTACTGTACCCTGTCTACTTTGGATTTTTTCGACCAGTCGTTTAGTCTATAAAATGTTGGACAATAGTGTCAGACATAAGTTCCCAGAGCCCAAGGTGATGTCTTCAAATTAAAACTTAAAAGATACTGAAGCTGCAATGATATTAAATGTGTTTCATTACCAGAAATGGTGCCAGGTATAATACATCATGTATGTATGTATGTAGGCTACATTTATGAAATACAAAACGTCTGCAGTGTTGTCAGTAAGATAACATGTTGTTAAGCACACATAGTTTGACATTTGCACATTTATAAACTTTGCCAGTTAATGACACAAAGGACATATCTAATGGCATAATATTCAGTGTCAAATTATTTTGTGCACACATTGCTCCTCCAGTTTATGCAGTGAATTATTTGACTGTTTTTGCCCGTTTTTATCTGCGGTTGCTGAAGCTAAATGTATTAGGCAACCTACATTTACTATTGGTTGAAACAGGCTTATGTGAATAAATACAGTCATGAATGATGTTACTTTGACCAACTGGTTTTCCTTCATCTTTGGGAGACACCGGCTACTTTATATATTTAGAAATAGCTTAGCTTTATTTGTGATTACTAAGATTTTTTGTTGATTACTCCTCTTTCAAAATCACCAAGTGTCTTGTATTTTATAACCCTGCCAATATCATATTGTTGCATTTTTATTGTTACAGATGTTGTTAATGTGTAGAATGTTTCTGAAATTACAGTAACATCAGAGGTGTTGATTATTGTTAGTCCACAAACAACCTTATAGGTGAATTACTGCCAGCAATAGACTGATGTTTCCCAGCAGACTGTGATGAATTGTAGGATGCACTTTGTTCCTATTACCACTCCACAGTGGTATTAGCATAAGTGTCGAGCGTGGGTCAAGTGTCATTCATGTTGGTTACACACTCACCTATATTTGTGCTCGACACGACATCACAAGTGTGGGTGTTTAAACAGACAGGCTGTATCCAAAATAATTTATTATTCACAACATAGAGCTGTCTGAATTCACAAGTGAGCTTTGTTATATTCTTTATAACGGACTAAAACTATCCCACATTGCAAAAAGGTACCAACATTACCTGAATAGTGTCTGATTCTGCTTTTTGACAACTGACAACAACACACTGCATTATATTTTCTTCTTACAAAGTGACAGTATAAATATTTCTACAGTTATAGAAAATGAAGACAGAGAATGCAATGAGTCTCTTCAAAATAGTAAAACTATTATTAAGTTAGTTGGCTAATTTTTTGAATAAGCAAACTTTAATTGGCTACAACTCATAAAGTATGCTGCTGACAATGTTAATTAAATGATGCTCTCAGTTTCTACTTTGGCTGCTATGTAGAAACATTTGCTGGATAGAAATGAGAAGCCCCGTATTATATTATATTTAAAGAACTGGATTTAAAAACTGTTATTTCTACAAACGTGAGCCCAACTGAGTAATACTAGAAAAACTGCATTTCTTGCAGAAAATGCATGTGAATGCTGAAAGCTGAAATTAATTTGCAAAGCATTGCTGAAAATGCAGAAATGTGAAATGAATTGCCAGAATTTGAAGCTGAACCGTATTACCTAGCTAAGAACTGAAATACATTTGAATTGTTTCTGTACCTGAAAGTATGCAGAAGTATTAGTCGAACGAAAAACATACAGAAGAATAAATTGCCAAGCATTGCCAAAAATGCTGACATGTGAAATTCATTTCCAAAATTGGAAGCTGAACTGCATTACCAGCTGACATTGGGCAAGAAGCAGGGTACACCCTAGACTGGTCACCAGTCAATCACAGGGCTGACAAACATTCACAGTCACACCTACAGGCAATTTAGAATAACCAATTAACCTAACCTGCATGTCTTTGGATGGTGGGAGGAAGCCAGAGTACCCGGGGAGAACCCACACAGACACAGGGAGAACATGCAAACTCCACACAGAACGGCCCCAGCTGACCGTTGGGGTTGAACCGAGAACCCTCTTGCTGTGCACCACCATGCTGCCCAAGGGTATTTATGCTTCTCAATAAAGTCCTTAAAGAGCATAATAATATGTTTACATTCGAATTGTTTCTGTAGCTGAAAGTATGCAGAAGATGACAGAAAAACATACAGAAGAATAAATTGCAAAGGATTGCTGAAAATGCAGAAATGTGAAATGAATTGCCAGAATTGGAAGCTGAACTGTATTACCTAAATAGGCTAAGAGCTGAAATACACTGCTAGAAAAGGTGGAAGCTAAACTATAGTTAATGGTTTTCATTTCTATTGTAATAAATTGTTGAAAAAAATATTTTGAAAAGTTGAATAGAAGCATAAATATCTTTAAAGAGCAAGTTTTGACATTTGAATGGATTCCATAGCTTAAAATATGCAGAAGTCATGGTTGACTGAAAAACATATGGAAGAAGAATGAATTACAAAGCACTGCTGAAAATGCAGAAATCTGAAATGAATTACTTATTTTGAAATTCCAGCCTGGTCCTTGGCCCCACAGTAAGCTCCTGTTAACATCTTGGCTTTTATTTTGAAAATTCAGCCTTGTGTGTTTTAATGTGTGTGTATCTGTATGTGTCAATATGTGTGTTTCTTTATGTGTGTGTGACAGAGGTAGATTTGAAATGTGAATTAGAATTTGAAGATTTCTCCCATTATTAAAAATATTTTTGATAAAGTAGTAAAGTAAAAATCCCCACAAAGACAGAAAAAACTGTGTGTTAGTGTATTACTGTATGTGTGTGTGTGTTAGTGTGTAGTGACAGAGGTAGGTTTGAATTTATTAACAGTTTAAAAGGACAGAGGTCACAACTGCCAAAAATAGCTCAACATCAATCCACCAATCAGAACAGAGGAACAAACTGATGGAGGTTTAATCAGCTAATCAACATCAGCTGTGCGTGTAACTATCTGTGGCCCAAGAGTGCTCATTCATTGAGACGGAGAGAGAGAAACCTGTAAAAGTTTCACTCAGAAAAGTTCCCACCATTCAAAAACCGTAGGTCGTATCAGTGAGACGACCTCACTGTCAGCACCAGAAGGCATTGCTGAACATGTAGATGTATAATTTGCGTGGATAAGGTAAAAAAAAAAAAGGCAGAGAAATCACAGTTTCAAAGTCCTCACATTTGTGTTTTGCTCAAGAATGTAGGAGTCAAAATATCATTACAATCAATGAGACAGTTAAAGGATTTTCTGCTGCTTTGAGGCAGACAGTTCAAAAACTGTATGTCCTATGGCTTAAATAGTTACATGATCTGAACCAGGACAAGTTTGTCTACGTCCTGATGTGAAATGATGTATGAAGAGTGAAAATTGTGGAAACGAGAGCAAGTTTAACAGAAATTTTTAACAGGATTTTACAGCTGCCCTCCACTCTAGCTCACATGATGGTTTCTGTAGCTGAAAGTATGCAGAAGTAGTAGCCGAGCGAAAAAAGGAAGGAATAAAGAACAGGATAACAATAGTGTGCTGAATCAGCATTCACACTAATTATGTGACGTTAATCTTAACATTTATTAGTTTTAAGGGTCAGTTGTGACTTTGACTCTGATTCTGCATTCATTGATAATTATCTATAAATAAATAATAATTGATCCCAATCTTAAAGCGAAGAGGACAGGTGAGGGAGATGTCAGTCAGTCTGTGTACATGGCAAAAACCAGCCAAAAGATGTGGATCCACCCATGGAGGTGTGCCGTGGTTACATGGCAATCGTGTCAGTGACACAAAAGACAGAAGATTAAGTCTCAAAGCATGTGTGTGTTTAGGAACATTTTACATTGTCAGTGTGTGCGTGGGTAAAAATAAGGATTAAGTGAACTGGAAAGGTCCCGATGTAATACTGATATATACATAAAGCATCTGAAAACATACCAGTAATACCTGTGAAAGTTAAGACATTGTAAGAAAAGGCGAACATGTGTTTGTTCAGAAACCAAACACTCTTTGTGTCTTGACAGAAAAGGATCCTTGCAGCAACATGAGCCAGTTGTTATGCTCCGAATACACAGTATAATAAAGTCTTATTTGGGCACTATGATCTCTGAGATAAAGATCCAAAAAATAATAATCGATACGACAACTGATCTGAATATAAACGTTCCACAGCTTTTGGCCTTTTCTTTACTGACATTTTGTTTGTTTAGTAAGCTACTTAGCCTTTGGGTTATTATGAAGTATTGTTGGGATAATATGGGACAAAATCAGAAACAGAGTTGCGTGTTAGTAAAATTATGAAGCTCCCAGGAATTATACATTGCCTTTTTATACAAGAGGGAAGATTAGATTTTTGTTATCTTTACCTACTGAGCATTCATTGTGATCCCTTTTTGGTCATAGATTACCAGATTATAGATGATCTGATAGAGAGTGGGAGACTTTGAAAACAAGAAAGCTGTCTTTAATTTTGCAATTGTTTGACCTATGCACTTTATGTGTAGAGATCTGGTGTCAATAGACGATTTAGCATGTTGGGTTTAGAGAGAAACTGGTTGTGTACCTGGAAGAGAAAATACAAGTCATTCAAGCTGAAAGAAGAAGATAAGGTAGTCAGTGTGAATGAGAATAGCAACACGGTATATACCATATTATGTACTGTATACAACAATGCAGAAAGCCGCCCATGTAACTCATATTTATGTATTTGGGGTATTATGTGTGTGTGTTTTTTTCCATATGCTTTTCTGTGCACTTACCAACATCCTTACTGAACCTCTGTTGTTTAATCTAAAGTGATTCCTTCAAAGTCTACTTCATTTATTATCAAGATAACACTCACTGACTCAGTTAAACTTCTTATTTGAAACTGAGAGCACAACTTTCTCCCAAATAAAAGGCTCAGAGCAGCATCCCATTGTTACGGGGACTGTACCTTTTTTCTGACTGTGTACCAATAACAACACGAAGGGGGCCCACCAGTATTTATTATTTTAGTCAGCAGAAGGCTTCCTGGAATTGTACAGTATGCATTAAATCTCTACAAATTGCTCACAAATGCCTATAACATGTCTATGAAGCTTAATGCAGCTGGAGAAGTTCAGAGATACTGGCAGAGAGCTGCAGGGGGGATTCCCCATGCCATCTTCAAACTCTGTGACTCTGTTTAGGGAAGGCGACGATAAACACAGCCAGCGGTAGACAAACAGCTCTGACAAAAGCCCACTTAAGAAGCGAGATATAGCACCCAGTGTGGAGGTGGGACGAATAAACCTGGGGGACTCCCCTGTCCATATATTGGGAAATATCTCTCTCTCTCTCTCTCTCTCTCTCTCGCTCGCTCGCTCGCTTGCTCTGTCTCTCTTGTTCTCTCTTCTGTGTCTCTTCCTCCCTCCTTTCATCTCACCCCTGCCACATGCGCGCACACACAACCCTTTTTCATTTTCCAAAGAAAGGTGCGAGATGTTTATCTAGGTCTCTCTCTCTCTCTCTCTCTCTCTCTCTCTTTCTCTTTCTCTCTCTCTCTTTCTCTCTCTCACACTCTCTCTCTCACACTCTCTCTTTCACACTCTCTCTCTCACACTCTCTCTCCCCTTCAGTGTCCCTCTGACACTGTCCTCTCTGATGCATAAACGGGTTCGTAATGACTCAGCCAGCAGCAGAAACCCGTTCCACACTGATCTCCACTCCCCACAGCCATCGCACTTGCTGTTTTGGGAGCACAGTACCAAAAACTGTGGGTGTATTGTCCAAGAAATGTGCCCATCTTCTCCCTGTGTGAATGAAATGGAAAGTATGAACTTACCAGAAATGTAGGTTGCAGATCATCAGATTATATAAACTATCTTTTCTGCAAATAACTAAGCAGCTTTTACTTTTTGGTCGAGCTTGTTGCAAGATTCCAATGTGAGATCATGTTATAGACATTAAGTTTGTAGTTGTTTTTCATTTAGGTGTTGCACGCAGCATTTCAGCATCAAAAGACCATAACCACACAATGTTGGGAATATGGTATAATTACCATAAACAACCAGCCAACTCCCCCACATGCTGTATTCCTTATCATGTTCTGCAAAATGTGCTGCTTTTTGACACTCAGCAGGAAGAGGGTGCAAATGGAGTTTGTGGGAAAGAGAAGGGATGCCAGACAGTGTGGTGGTGGACAGGAAGCAGCACTGCAACATGACACAACAAGGTTTATGATAGATGTTTGTATGACAGACCAGCTAACTGCAATAACTTTTTGGCAACTTGCTAGCAAACAGCTTATTTACACATCAAGCAGTTACAGAGCAACATTAGCATTCATTTGGAGTCGTGTTTCTGTCCTTCTGGCTAATATTCACTCTGTTTTTGGTCTCTACCAACTCTTGAGGGAAATATCTGGCTCTTTAGCTGCTGAATGCTCCAGTGTATTCACCAGCTAGTCGCTAACTTTGTGTGTGGCTTTTTTGGTAAAAACAGCTGCCTGCTGTGGCTGAAAACAATGCCGTGAAAGCGGTGAGAGTGAACCAAAAAAAGTTTTGGGCCCGGACAGCTAAACAATGAGCTGAAACTCACTACAAAGCTCCGTAAAGCTGAGGGGAGCTGCAGATTCAGATTCTGTGCTACACTACAATCACTCCCTATCACTACGAGGGACCTCTTTCACGTTGTTTTCACATTGTCATTTGATACATTGTTATTATAAAAATATCAATAGTAGCCGCTTTAAGGTAATTAAACCATAGTTTTTTGGATAATGATATGTTGATATTTATAGTCCCATATGCCTTTTCACAGAAGACATTTTGATATGTCACAGTAGGAAAAGCACAGGTGTAAATAATAAAATTAATGATGGCTGAATTCCATTTAGCTGTTTCAGTTTCAGGGCCCTGCTATTGTCAAGGAAAGAATGCAGTTTTTTGCTCATTGCTTAATTATAAGAGCTGAGGTATTGTTGAGCATGTATTAGATAAATGGCAAGAGAGAAGAATAATTGGACGCTCATGTTTACTTGTGCTGACGCTGCTGAACAGGGTAAAGAGCTTAGAGGAATAAGGCAGCATCATGCAAAGTATCACATGTAAAATGCAAGCAATTAATAAAAAACAATGTTGAGCAGACAGTCACAACATAAAATTATATTACATTACAGAGGTAGCCTGGGTTTGATGGAAGGTCTTGGTTTCAAGATTATATGCTAATGAACGGTAATGTCACTATATTTAATGGAAGGATGTTCCAAAACTGGAAATCTCTTAAAAGCCGTCTGACTGAAAAATGTTTTCCTCCTTGGGACTATTTCCCCTCTTATTTATGATCTGGTTAATCTATCCCCAACACTTTTCTGTGGGAGGTGCTAATCCATTTAGAATTTTGAATATTAAACAAGCATTGTGACATTTTATAAGGAATTTCTCAGCAAAGGAGACCATATCTAGAAAGTATATTATTATAGTGTATTATGGTAGCTTTTAGGTTTATTATCCTGTTAATATACAGATTGTACAGGCTTTATTATTGTATCAGTGGTAAGAGACCAAGCAGTTAAACAATATGTTATATGTGAGAAAATCCTAGCATTTCATCGGTCTTTCTGCTTCCTAGCTATTAAAGGTGCAATGAAATTCTGCATGTTGTATTTTCAATGTCACTGGAAATTTTAAGTGGCTGCATGTAGAGTACATACACAGATATTTTTTTCTTAATGCCTTTAAGGAACATTTTGCTCTGTCTATTGCAAATGTGCTTATATGAGGCTTTTTTACCTGCGTCAGTGATGCCACCAGTTATCACCTACAGCATGTTTCTTTGACCCATATAATTAATCTGACAGGAAGCAGCCCTTCCTTCCCAAACAACACATGCTGCTGTTGTTTTGTATCTATGACAGTAAATCAGTCATTCAGCATTTTGACTTTTTTTTTTACTGAAATGTGTGTCGTCCCGTTCTGTAAAACTTACAGGTCCAAACTCTACTGTATGACAAAGAGCTGTTTTAAAGTCCCTCCTCTCAATTTAGAGTTTGACAAACAAAATGACTTATGGTGTAAAACTGAACTGATCTAAGGTACTTTTTTGACTGTCAACATCAAAAAGACTGAATCTTCTATATTTTAATGAAACTGAATGATAACATTTTACAGACAGAGGTGGGAGGTGGTATGAAGAAGCCCCTGCAGAGCAGAGCCCATGGGACTCCCCCCGTCCATATCTCTTCTCTTTTCTACAAAACAAGAATCTATCATGTCCTGTTGTCCCTTAACTCGAGATGCTGAATTGTCAGACCTGCAAGAATCACCTCAGGTCAACTGCAGGGAGACAGTACATAACACTGATTACATTAATAAACAAGAACATGTGCCCTAAGCAAGAAAATATTTAGTGTAATTAAAGGTAACCTGTGGAGTTTCTGACCTCTATTAGCTCTGTAGTGCATTTACTCTCATAATTGTTATAAGTGGGTCCTCGTTTTGTTTGTCTGGTGCAAGTACAAGGACTCACATTCACGCACACATGGAAGGTGCACATTCCTGCCAGGGATTTCACATTATTCCACTGATCTACAGTTGGCGGTAACGGAAAATATTTTCTAAACCCCCAAAATATTGTGACATTATTGATGTTGAGGTATTATGTCAAAAATATTCTATATTATGTGCAGTTGCAGCGACACATGCCATTTAGATATTTGTTTGTATTGTTTTCTATAGTGAGAGGAGCTATTTTGGGCACCCCTGGTTCTGAAAGTAAAAATCCTATTCATTTTTTTCATAGACAATTGGCCATGACCGGGTGTCTTTCCAGCACTTGAATGAACATAAAACTCTCCTGCACTGGTTGTATCGGGATAAATAATTAACAACAATGGTGAAAAAATAAGGTTCTTTGAAAAAAAGTAAAAGGTACAAGACCGTTTACATTGAAAGTTTCAAAAAGCAGTCAACTATGAATGCCGTTGGGTGCTGCGGTTAGAGCTATACAATCAGGGAGCTAAAAATTCTGTCATCCACTAGAGGGTAATCATTGGAAAATGGTACAAAAATAGCCAATTTAATGAGAAGTAGACACTGGAATAGCTAATGTTACACCCAACCATCTTGTAACTCAATACTATTAGGTAAATCGTTACATTAACTTGTTTTATCATGGGTTAGTGTTAACATATAAGTTATGCGGTAACATAGTTTTTTTGGTAACAGGAATTAGCTAACTTTCAGTGTAAACTAAACTATCAGCTTACACTAATAGCTTGCTAACCGTCACCAGCCTGAGTTTAGTCATGCGTAACCATATAATGATGTAATACTGTTTAAGTTGGTTAGCATGACGTTAACTTGTTTTATGACTTAGACATAGAGTTTTTAGGCAATCATCTTGCTAACAACCCGAGTTTTATGATCTTAGACTAACTGACATACCTTTGTGAGCGAAATGGTCATGTGGGCTTAAACAAAAGTCCACATTAGATGGACAAATGTCTTGCTATCATTTTGTTTAAAGTTATTCAAAGAATCATATTCTTGTTGTGTCTTAGCTAACAGTCTCTTGAAAAAGCTAAATGTTTTGGAGGAAACAGAAAGATGAATGACAGTCAAAAACAGTGGAATGGAGCTTCGTTATCAGAAACTTCATCAAGACAAAGTCAAGCTAAAGTGAACCATTGCAGATAGTGTTTGTATTGAACATCAATCTGGCTGCAAAGTAAATGCATTCTGTATAAACACGCTTGGAATTTAATGTACTTTAATAGCCATTATGTTATTAGTCGTTTGGCCGGTTGAAAATTACTTTAAAACTATAAGCTTGTAACTGCTAAGCTATAAACTTGTTTTTTCCCTAAACAGAGATGCAGTGAAAAAAGGGCAGATTTTACATTTGAGCCCGTTCTTCCACTGTAGCACAAACACAGTGAGTAATGTAATATACACTTTCATCTAAATTCTCCATGAGGCTCTTTTCTTCGAGTTCATGTCCAAGGTCCCAGATACAGCAACGAATTGGACCAGCATGCCGACCTCCTTCCAGATGTTTTACAACTGCAGAATGATTATCAACTGAAGTTGCCACCCTAAATCACATGGACATACAAAAGTAAACCTACTCATCCGATAGAGGAATGAATACCGTCCAAGGCGCTTTCAGATGTTGTTCCAAATGCACTTAAAGCCTACTGCAGCAAACTGTACCCTGGCTCTTGTGAGTGCCTGTGGTATTCTGGACCTTGAAACCAGGCAATGTTATTCTTGTTAAGAGATATTCTGCCCCAGGGGGGTTTCAGTGACTATGCCACCATTTGTTCACCATGGAAGACGAACAGTAAGTGATATTAATGCTTCTAGAAATATTGTAAGGAATAGAATTCACGTGGAGAGGGCCGTGCCTCATCTGAAAGAATCTCCCACCCACCTGCAAAGCCACAGTGATGTCATCCAGCTGTGTTGTGCCTTGGATAACTTTAATCCTCTCATCAAAGAGATGGCTGTTAATATGAATGAGTGAGTTGATTAAGTACAACGTTAAAGTAAAAGGTAAATATGTTGTTGTTCCATGAGACTTTTTCATCAGTTCTTTCTTATAATATTATAAAGAGTACGGTCTAGACCTGCTCCGAGATCATTCTTAGTTATTCTGAGGAATGATTCCTTTCACTTCTGCACTAGTTGGGGGGCTATAATATTTGAAGTGACCCAGAGAGAAAGTGCTGCAGAATTGCATCATTTCCGTGCACCAAGTCAAAGTAAGGCCAACAGAGGTAGCTGTGGTGACCTGCAAAGACAAATATAGCTGGTGATGACATAAAAACTCACAAAGGAAACTCAAAAGCCCCTCTGAGTTGCTGATATAAAAAGCCATGTTAAACAGTCAATATTTGTCACAGGGATATCATACAATAGTAGGGTGAACATATGTACACCAGCGCTGCCCAGCACTTTTTATTGTGTGGATTTTGTATGGGTATGGAAATAGGCCAGCAGCCAACTCTTGGACTGTATTTCTTTAGATTTTTGTTTTTCTACTTTAGTTATACTGTTTGTTGTCATGCTGGCTCACAGCTCAATGTTATTTGCATCATTAACACACATGCTGATTTCGATGAGAGACTGTAGACCTGCGGTATAGTAAAATAATCACATATGGGTGCCAAAAAATGTGTGGACTCCTGCAAACAGGGAGTGGATGATGGGAGGTGCAAATGTTTTTTCATGTGTTTCAACAAGTTACACTGAATCAGTGATCACAGAGGTTTGATTCATAGTTTTGGTAAGGTGCTAATGGTATGAAGAATTTCTCATCATGTGAGGTAATTTAGACTTGTCATTACCTGTTCAGTTGTCTCTGATCTAAGACTGAGTTGTGTATACAGTGGGGCAAAAAAGTATTTAGTCAGCCACCAATTGTGCAAGTTCTCCCACTTAAAAGATGAGAGAGGTCTCCAATTTTCATCATAGGTATACCTCAACTATGAGAGACAAAATGAGAAAAAAAAAATCCAGAAAAATCACATTGTAGGATTTTTAAAGAATTTATTTGCAAATTATGGTGGAAAATAAGTATTTGGTCAATAACAAAAGTTCATCTCAGTACTTTGTTATATACCCTTTGTTGGCAATGACAGAGGTCAAACGTTTTCTGTAAGTCTTCACAAGGTTTTCACACACTGTTGCTGGTATTTTGGCCCATTCCTCCATGCAGATCTCCTCTAGAGCAGTGATGTTTTGGGGCTGTCGCTGGGCAACACGGACTTTCAACTCCCTCCAAAGATTTTCTATGGGGTTGAGATCTGGAGACTGGCTAGGCCACTCCAGGACCTTGAAATGCTTCTTACGAAGCCACTCCTTCGTTGCCCGGGCGGTGTGTTTGGGATCATTGTCATGCTGAAAGACCCAGCCACGTCTCATCTTCAATGCCCTTGCTGATGGAAGGAGGTTTTCACTCAAAATCTCACGATACATGGCCCCATTCATTCTTTCCTTTACACGGATCAGTCGTCCTGGTCCCTTTGCAGAAAAACAGCCCCAAAGCATGATGTTTCCACCCCCATGCTTCACAGTAGGTATGGTGTTCTTTGGATGCAACTCAGCATTCTTTCTCCTCCAAACACGACAAGTTGAGTTTTTACCAAAAAGTTCTATTTTGGTTTCATCTGACNTGACATTCTCCCAATCCTCTTCTGGATCATCCAAATGCTCTCTAGCAAACTTCAGACGGGCCTGGACATGTACTGGCTTAAGCAGGGGGACACGACGGCACTGCAGGATTTGAGTCCCTGGCGGCGTAGTGTGTTACTGATGGTAGCCTTTGTTACTTTGCTGCCAGCTCTCTGCAGGTCATTCACTAGGTCCCCCCGTGTGGTTCTGGGATTTTTGCTCACCGTTCTCGTGATCATTTTGACCCCACGGGGTGAGATCTTGCGTGGAGCCCCAGATCGAGGGAGATTATCAGTGGTCTTGTATGTCTTCCATTTTCTAATAATTGCTCCCACAGTTGATTTCTTCACACCAAGCTGCTTACCTATTGCAGATTCAGTCTTCCCAGCCTGGTGCAGGTCTACAATTTTGTTTCTGGTGTCCTTTGACAGCTCTTTGGTCTTGGCCATAGTGGAGTTTGGAGTCTGACTGTTTGAGGTTGTGGACAGGTGTCTTTTATACTAATAACGAGTTCAAACAGGTGCCATTAACACAGGTAACGAGTGGAGGATAGAGGAGCCTCTTAAAGAAGAAGTTACAGGTCTGTGAGAACCAGAAATCTTGCTTGTTTGCAGGTGACCAAATACTTATTTTACCGAGGAATTTACCAATTAATTCATAAAAAATCCTACAATGTGATTTCCTGGATTCTTTCCCCCCATTCTGTCTCTCATAGTTGAAGTGTACCTATGATGAAAATTACAGGCCTCCCTCATCTTTTTAAGTGGGAGAACTTGCACAATTGGTGGCTGACTAAATACTTTTTTGCCCCACTGTATGTGTGTGTGAACTGACAGTGTATGAATGGACAATTTGTTTACCTGCCCTCAGTACCAGGTAGTTAGACGGGAAGTCAGCTGACCTGTGTGGTGTGAGCTCTGCTTTCATGAAGAGGATGTTTATGTGTCACAACGGAAAGACAGACCAGTGACATTGGTAGACATACTGTGTTCCAACTTCACCTCCCACGGTACATCACAAGTAAAGGAAATGGATGATGGTGGAGAGACTGTAGGCGAGCTCTACATCTACACACACACAGACATGAAACAAACACACACAGTGGGGGGCTGAGTAAAGCTGATCAGATGGGCAACCTAATGGACTGTGGTATAGGTGGAAAAATAAATGGTTTTGTGACGTACAGCAGCACACCACAGACCTTCTCAAATACACAAGAAGGGAAAAATCCACTCCTAACTCCTACTTAATATGTTCTTGTCTCAGATTGTGCTTTGATTGATCTTCTTCACAAGAAGTGGTTGTTAATGTGTGAATGCAGCAAAACTTAAATGTCATCTGAGGTATAATTTGAATTGCACTCAGGGTCTATCCGGTAGAGTTGTAATCTTAATCACAGAGTAAAACAGTGAAGCAAGAAGTTCCATTAGGTTTTAAGCACCAAACAGTAGGAGTTTATTTCTATTATAGATGCTAAACTTCCGCTTAAAACTATTCTGTAGTTGTACTGTCATGTCCTCCTTATGAACCATCAAGATCCGCTCTTCTGAAATGGCATCTAGATGGATGCAAAGGTAATCTGAATCCATCAAGACATAACAGGAGTGGAAAAAGCAGACAAGGAATGCAGACACATCTTTGTTTGAATTTGTCTTACTGGTATTTAGCGCACATTTATCGCAATTAGTTCATCCCTGGCCTCAACCATAACGTTTATGGAAATTTACTAGAAAGCTAATGGCAGTACAGTTAATTGTGTGGTATTTGAAACAGAACTCAAAACACATTCTGAACTTGAGTCTCATATTTGTTTGTTTGTCCATTACATAAGAAGTTGATTTCTATGGCAGATGTTTGCAATCTTACCCAGGTTGTGACTCAACCTACAGGAATTTCTACGACCATTTGCGGAGCCAATTCAACTTTTATTGATCATATTTTCACTAACATACATGAGCTGTGTTCACAGGCAGTCTCTGAGTCAGTGGGATGCAGTGCCCATAATTTGATTGCTTTAACAAGAAAGACTCAAATGCCCAAGTCTGGAGTTAGGATTGTCTTTCATATAAAAGATTTAATGCTGACTCATTTGTGAATGATGTTTAAGGAAAATGATAAGTGAAAAATGTCTTGGTTATAAGGTTAACCAAATTAACCTTTATAACCAAATTATATAACCAAGTTAACCTTATAACCATGAGTTAACCAACTCTTTCAGATGCCACATCTCCTATAGATGACCTGGATGGATGGCTAGGCTGCTTTCCAAACCGATATGTCATACTTTTAATAGATGCTTACTCAGTGGGACCTGTCCGGAGCTATGGAAAGAGTCTAAAATCAAACCTTTACCCAAAGAAAGAAAAGCAGGTTTTACTGGCTCCCATTGTAGACCTATTAGTAGACTCCTTGTACTGAATAAGATACTTGAGAAGATCATTTTTAATCAAATGTTAAATTATTTTAGTATAAATGGACAACTTTCGATAGCACAGCCTGCTTATAGACCAGGGCACTCTACTAGCACTGCATTAGTACACATGACTGATCAATGGTTGGCACACATGGTTGACAAGAAACTAGTTGAGGCTGTGTTCTTGGATTTTACTGCAGCTTTTGATGTCATTGACCACAGTATTCTTATAGAGTGCTGCAGGCATGACATATTTTTGTAGACCAACTTGGAAGTTGCATCACCCTGGTTCCCTCGACAACAAGCCAATGGGATTTTTCCATTTTGGATTATTGCAGAAAGCTCTGTGGCAAACAAAAGATTTTGATACTTACACGTTTTGTTCAGTAAGATAATCTTCACAAATGAACAAGTTAAAATGTTATGTTTTTTTCACCTTTTAGCTCTTGTTTGGATGAAGAGTTACCTCTCTGGCAGAACATAGAGAGTGTTTTTTCAATGACAGTATTTCTGACAGCAAAAAAATATCTTGCAGTGTTCCACAAGGGACTTGCTACTATTGTCTCTGGTTTCATATGTTGAGTCATTTCAGTTATTTTCTAATCTTCATATTTGGCTTGTTTTGCCCCAGGAAGACTGGCAACCACTTTGTGGAAGCTAACGGGGGGTCCACATAAAGGATATTTGTGGTTTCTGTCACATCTTTCTTAAGCTACAGTCTTTCTGAGTTTTGATTCTCAGGAAAAGAAAGTCTTGACATTTGTTAGGCAAAATATCCTCATACCTAAGCAACAAAACAAGTCATTTGTCTATGTCAAAATGAACGAGTTTTCATGAATGAGTCAGAAATATGGTAAAGTTTTGGCAAAAAACGTCTGGGTTGAGGTTAGGCTTTTATGTTTGTAAGAGATGAATCACACTGTCTGTGGTCAAAATCACCTGCTTCATATAACCATCTGCCCCTGCTTCCTTCTCAAGACATTTTGTGACCTTACCACCTGAGAGAAGGCGGTAATTATTGCCACAACCATCAACAGATCGTCACACAAATCCAGGGTCGTTTAGGCTAGCAAGCAATGCCGTCGATTTTCTGGTGAGGACAGTCTCTTTACAAACCCAAAGGAATCGACAGTTCATGTTTTAAAGTCCATCCAAATTAGAGCATTTTAAATGGAAACAACTTTGCTGCTCATGGGAAATGCAACAGACTCTAGAGCCATGTTTTGAACTGTAGGTTCTTTCTCTGTCGGTTCATCACTACGAGAGACCCCTTTCACATCGTCATGTTGTTTTTACATTTGATACCTTGTTAATATAAAAGTATGGATCATAGCAGCTTTGACGTCAAAAGTCAAATCAAATGCATTTATGAAACATTTCTGCTTTACAGAACAGCAACATACACAAATACAACTGTAAAGTACAAACACAGTGAAATTAAATTATCTAAAGCAAAAGTGTGTTAAAGTGCAGTTGTCTGTGTTTGTGTGTGTGTGGTGGAAAAGTACTGTTAGAAAGGTATTCTCTCCTGGAAACTGGAAGTGAATGTTTTATGTCTGAATCATCTTTTTTTGCTTCCTGGGAGGAGTTTTTCAACCTGATCAGACCAGACACCGGAGTCTGATGTCATGCCTTCACCTAGGAGGAACTTATGAAGAGTATTAACCTTAAATGTCAACTAGCAAATATCTTTGTGTGCGTGTGCGTGTGCGTGTGCGTGTGCGTGTGCGTGTGTGTGGGTGCTTGTGCGTGTGCGTGTGCGTGTGTGCGTGTGTGTGGGTGCTTGTGCGTGTGTGTGTGTGGGTGGTGAGGCGAGGCGGTTTGATATTCCACATAATTACTTTCAACACCTCCAATGTTGTAATAAAACAAACCCCTGGACATCCTGTTGCTGGAAAAATTATATCTAGATCAAAACTTAATGATGTGTAAAAAAAAAAATCCAAATGATACTGAAGAGAAAGAAAGGAAGAGGAATGCCTTGCAGGACAGGAGACATGATCTACTGTAGATTAAACTGAATAAATTGGTTAGTCTGAACTTGTAAACTGAGGCAGCCGATCTGTAATGTGCTGTATAAGGTCTATAGCTGCTTGAGTCAGATGAGCCACTAAAGTGATAATGACTTCAGATTGTGTGTTGTGAGCAGGGAATGAAATAAGCACCTGCCACCTGCCAAATAAAATGTTGTCTGTGGTAGGTACAAATTTCAGGTCACCTGCCAACATGGTGATAGGTGTTTCTTATATTGATAAATATTTTTAAAAGCAATTCTTAAGTTAAGAATAGTCACGAATTAAAGATATTTGCTATATTTATACTGTCAGTACCACTGACTCAGTGTTTACAATTCTAAAGCTTTCTACATAGATCTTAGAAGTAGCAGACAAAAAAAACTGAGTGGCCGGTAGAAATATTGAGTAACCTGCCACAGTGGCAGGTTAGGAAAAAAATTAATTTCAGACCCTGGTTGTGAGCTCTGAGTTTTGTCCACACTGAGGAGTGCAGAGCTATAAAGCTGTTCTATAAGTATATATTTTTGCATTATTATGGAGAAACTGCTATTACTTATTTCTGCAAACAAAGCAAAGTTGAACTTACAATAAAATACAATACAATAACTACAGTGCGATGTAGTATGGCTGCTCTGACGAGCTCTCCGGAACTACTATTGTGTTTTGGCAGCTGCTGTGCTCACAACTGCAAACCTCTGCAGAGAGAGTGCCACTGTAAGAACAGTGAAGCAGATCATTGTCAGGGAGCTCCCAGCCATTAAGGACACTCACCACACACTTTGTCTGAGGAAGACAGTCGATGTCTCCTGCCACACAGCAGCAAGGAGTCCTAGCTTAAGAGCAGTGTCGTAAATTAGCGGGGGGCAAAGGCAAAAATGCCCCAAGAAAGGTCAGATAAAAACCGTGATCCGTGAAGATTTCAGGGGAAAAAAAGAAGATTTTTACCAGTTTAGGCCAATATCCTAATCCTATTATATATTATAGGTCGTCACCAACACCACCCCCAGCAAATAACGGCAGGTTCAGACAGGAGGCGGATGCGCTGCCTGCTTCCTTTCGGTACCCATGTTAACCAACTGGGATGTCCAGACAGGACGCGCTGCGCTTTGGAGCTCCGTGGCCGGCTTGCTCTCTGCCAAGTTTCAACATCTGTTCTATTTTCTGCTGGTTTCACCTTGATTTTCCTGCCCCTCATTGTTCTCCTGGAGTTTCAGTTCCCCCGATTTTTCCCTCCGATGAAATTTCAAAATCTCCCCATCCACTATATTTAGTAGAAATAGTATCACTGCTGTTTGTGATTGTGTTGTATACTTATTCCACATGATTGCACACTTCTCTTTGGAACAGCAATAGTATGCTTTTTATTTACTCATGCACAAGGTGGTGATTACTGTAACATAATGCAATTTAATTTGGGCTCATTTCACATTAAAAACAGCAACTTCATGCACTAATTGCTATATTTTCAAAGTGCCCCCAAAATTTTGGAAATGCCCCAATTTTTTAGACAGTGGGGGCAAAAGTTGCCCCCCAAATATTTTTTTTATTTGCTACACTGCTTAGGAGTGATTAATGAAAATTCTCAGAGCACTCTGAGCAAGGAAGGGACAGAAACTTTGAGCTTAATGAAGAGGTGTGGTTGGCCCCATTGCTAGGTATGACACATTCTTTTAAAAGGTGTGATTGTTTACCAGGATCTAGTCTTAACTGTAAGGGGAAATTTTTAGAGAATGTCATTATTCTAAAAATAATGTAAAATAATTCTAAACTTTTCTTAGAATTTTATCACTAGGAGAAACTCTTTGTACTAGGAAGCTTTATGAATACGATCACTGATTTCACACAGTATCTGTCTGATCTATCTGGGTATCTGATGCCTCCACCTACAGTATGTGGCACTTTAATGCTGCACCCATTAAATCAACATACCACATGTAAATACTGTACTAAGTACTGTATGTTTGTATGTTTCTACTCTTATAATCAGTGCTCTTTCATACCTTTTTTGAGAAACATTTAAAATGTTCCACATTAATTCTTATCTATATATACCGTACTTAAGTAATGTTGTCTTTACTGGTGCTTTGTGTTTATTTCGGTCTTGTGTCTCAAGAATTGAATTGCGCAGTTTGTCCTGGTGAAAATAAAGACCTTTGACCTTTTGAGAGTGAGAGCGAGAAGCAGCTGGACTGTTCCACTTCTGTCTAATTGAGATATAATAAATGTTGTGAATGACATCAACACCCAGATGGACATGTGCAAACTATACTGTAGAAATCAGCTGATTACTTAGTGTGTGCTTTTACCACTGCTTAATTGAGTACCTTTATTTATACGTTTTAGTTTTGGACAAGAGTAGAAACAACATTAAAATCTTACATTCTTAGCAAAGATCATTTTGAAACTAATAATAATAATTACAATTATAATGAGCTGAAATGGAAATGTACCCAGATTTTGGGCATCACAAAATCACAAGCAACAGTATGGCTGTTAGTGAGTAGATCCAGCACCTTGATAGTTGTTGGGTTCACATGTGATAAAATACTGTACAGTATAATTACTGTGTAACACCATTAATATGAAGTTTGCCTGCAGAGAGCACATCATAAGACTATTTTCTTCAGGTTGCTCAGGTCTGATGGTGAGGGGTTGGCTGAGGGTGACCGTTTCTGAAACTGAGGGCAATGCTGCTTAATTTACTGTATCTAGAAGTTATTTCAGCTAGCTAGGTTCAATCTGCATACTGTACCTATATGAAACCATTCAACAGTGCTATTATTTATGTTCACTCTTGACTTTAGTGTTGTAAATTTCCTTTCTGTGTAATCTGCTGCAAATGATTGCTTAAAATAACTTTTTGAGCTCACCTAGTCTCACATCCTCAGTAACATGAGATGGTGAGACAGATCTAAGTTACTGCGCAACTTTCTGTGAGTGTTTGTGAAACTGAGGGCAATGCCACTTATTTATCTTACCTAGTTTGGTCATAGCCTGGCCACCAGCGTGGGAAATTTAACTTTCTAAAATGTGAACATCTACCAGCCACTGACAGATAAATGTTCAAATTGTGCTAATTTCCATCCCTGCTGGCAACATATCAATACTTAACCCTTACAAACCTGTGCAAGCAAGTTAATTTTGGCAGCTAAAGAGCCAGATATTTTCTTCAGAAGTTGGTGGAGAGCAGACCAGAGCTAAAAGTAGAGTTAATATTGGGCTTACATTCATCAGGTGGACTCTCCAAATACATGCATATCTTGATCTGTGTGCTCAATGTGTAAATAAGCCATTGTTAGCTAACACATTCGCCATATCTCCTTTATAAGGTGATAATATGTCTATGTTGTGTTTATAGCTTGCTGTGCTACCACGAAATGAGCAAAAAAAGAAAAATCAATAAATGCAGGTTTAACAGTTTCTTGTCAGATTGCTTTCTTTCTCTCTCCTGACTTTCTTTTCTCTTTTGGTCCCCTGACTTTGAATTCTAGGCTTCTTGAGGGCCCCATGTTTGGGCCCTGGGTATTTAGTTTCACTATTAGGACTCCCCTGTGTAATCTATTTTTATTCACACTGAATACACAGTAGATCTCATGTGGGTATTAAAAGGCTTTGGATAATATGAAACTATCGGCTCAGTCCACCTACACACTAATTGTTCTTAATGGTTACAAACAAAACATGCAACAGTCAAACTGTTTTTATGTGGCTCCACATTTATACCAACTCATACCAATTTCAGAGCTGACTGTAGTACACTGGCCTATTCCAATCTTTTTTTTTTTTATCCTGTGATCAAATTTATTGTTTAAAGGAGTGACATTTTTTGCACACAAAAGTGAACGTAAACACGGTAATTCCCTACCAGGCTACTACTCACCTGACAGCTGAAATACCACTGCAATCTCAGGTGTCTTTTTTTTAAAAATATAAATAATATATATCTAGTGCATTCATTTCATGTGCTCACAACCTGAGCAGTATCATTTATCTAGTATCTAGTATCAAGTATGTAAACAGCCACAATGTGTGTGTGTGTGTGTGTGTGTGTGTGTGTGTGTGTGTGTGTGTGTGTGTGTGTGTGTGTGTGTGTGTGTGTGGACCGAGCGGGGCATTCACCTCTTACCATTTACCGTAACTTTCAAGTCAGGGAGGTAATGTTACTATTTATA
Organism: Maccullochella peelii; assembly: GCA_002120245.1. Taxonomy (NCBI): domain Eukaryota; kingdom Metazoa; phylum Chordata; class Actinopteri; order Centrarchiformes; family Percichthyidae; genus Maccullochella; species Maccullochella peelii. Next base: position 22,226 of record LKNJ01006367.1, read on the forward strand.
GTTTTAACTCATTCAGTGTGGCAAGTGTCATGTAATGGGGGATGTTTTTTAATAGCTCTGCTGTGTAATGGTAGGCTATTTCAAATGAATGAATAATGTAAAAAGGAAAGCGTGATGAATAAATTAAACAAACACACTTTATATTTATACACCTTTCTCACAGTACTTGTCAAACACAGGCGTAGCTAATAACATTAACAACGGCTGCATACCATTTATGTTCCAGGATTATGCATGCTTGCTCAAGGCTTAAGCATGCTTCTCCAAGCTGTAAGGCTAACGTGGCGTTGCATGGCTGTTTCTGCATGGATTTGGAGTGTAATGTGTTTTTTATTTTCTGTTTCAAGTCCAAATTTTGACAACCAATCAGCTTGCTTGACACTAAGGTCCACGTGACGAAGGGTAATTCCAGTATTTTTAAACCTGGGCTCTATTTTTACGAGACTTTTGCTTGCGCAAGACTCCTCCTCGTCAATTTCGTATCTGTTGTCTGACGATGCAGTTTACCCATCACTTTTCAAAATTCCCTTTTCACTTTCTTCACAAGGGTTTAACTTTATAGGGAAAAGTTGGGTAGAACAAAAATTTGAACTCTGGAGCCACGTTTCAGATGTCTGCTAACTAAATGCTTAGCTGAGGCACAACTCTAACAGAGTTACAGAGCAGGAATATGAACATTGGGCTGGTTGTCCCAACACATTGTTTTCATTGTCACATCAGACTCTTCATAGTTAAAAGACAAAGGAAAATTATTTTCAGATGAAGTACTGAATAACTGAAATATAAATAAATGTATAGTGTAGTAAATGTACCAGCCATGATCAGTGACTGGTGCTATTGGCACACCCCTTTAATCTTATATTAAAGGGTGCATTCCTAGATTGTGACACAAGATTGTGGTTAAGATTGTGTCAAATCTTTACCACAAAATTAATCGTTTTGATGATATCAGTTTACTGACAACCTACAACTATATTTTTCTTTGAATTCCAATGACTCTATCAACCAGTGTACGCAATGTAAAACTGCTATGGTGAAAACAAATGACTTCTTTGGTTTACTCACACAAAATATTAAACCACATTAATCATTTTAGTGTTAACTTGGAACCCCATTTGTAAAATAATTGTTTGTTGTTGTTGATGATTTTCAGTGTAAATGTTTAAAAACCATCTTATAATAGAGGGACCCCTCAAGGGGCTTTACACTCTATACAGCATACAACTCTATAATATAATTACAGTTTTGACAATCATGATGACAAAAGTATAAATAGATTGTAACATATATGAAGAATACGGATCCAGGAGGACAGACAAACATACTATACAAAATACAGTTGTTTTCCATTGCATTTTATTAAAATAATGTTTTAATACTTTCTGGTTTGTATTTGCCTTGTCTTTGTTTTACTTCATGTCTTATCTGCATAATGTGGCTTTGTGACTCGATTTTTTTTTGTTTAAATTGCTGTATAAAATGATTGCCTTTTTAGTTTCTCTTACCCCAGCAGTATTTTAGTAAATTTCATGACATTTAACTGCACCATACATCGCTATGAGTCAACTGGGGCTGCAGTAGTCTGACAAACCACCTCAAAACATGTGTGGAAGTACTTTTGTGACTACTGTATGAATAATTTCTCTCATTCAAAGCCTCAGGGCCATCTTTCATTTCCAACCTGAAAAATATAGCACTAATCAAAAGTCCCTTGAGGGTAATATAAACATTGTGATTTTCATTTGGTTTTGGCTGGATGAAGCAATGCTATTTGGATGTGTGGGTGGATGTTTGGGGGTTGGCGAACCAGAGCTGTTTCTTCAGACATTGCATCATGATGATGACACAAGGCCTTGCAGCTCTAACCGGTCGCTTGTAAACTTTCACTTCCTCTTTGAACAAGAGAGCACACAAAAGCAGTCTGGAATAAGTTTGTCAAGTATGTGGGCGTGTATCAATGAAGTGTCGTACTGAAACAGGTAACTGTAACCTGAGAGCAGGTTAGCTTTTCCAACTGAATTATTACTGCAATTACAGAATTGCAATTTAAATATTTGTAACATTTTACCAGGCTTGCTGAATGGCTTTCTGGCTTTCTTCATAGATATTTTAACATCATAATACTGTATATAAGATTAAATTATCTTTAATGTGTCACTGTTTTAAACATCATTACTTGTCCACACTTGTCCATTGCATTACAGTCATCCATTTCTTATCTCCTGTTCCACTCAAACACTCGGTGGGCTATATATTTATTTATTTATAGAGGACCATCCACGGACAATGAGTACCAAGGTTCACAACAATTAGATGAATATCCATTAAAATGCACAAAAGTGTAGCCCTCTTGGCTAAAAGTTGGATAAGTTCACAAATCTTTCAGTCTGTCATGTCCATGTGAACGCTGAAAGACTTTTTGTGCACTGTAATTGTTTCTCCAGTCCATAATGGTCAAAAAGAGATCCTCTCTCAATGAAAAAGAGGATGGCTGAAATCCACAGTTCTTGTTTTGTGTAAAAATGCATTATAAGGTTCAGCTTCCCTCTTGGGTTACTGTCCCTCTGCTGTGGCTCAGCAGGCAAACGCTCTCCTCTCCAAAGCAGAAAGAGGGGATTTTGTACTAAGGACTGAAACTTTAAGAGACACTCACTTGATTTGTCAAACTCAGACTGCTGAAGCCTTGTATCAACTTCAGATGAATTTTATAATACATTTTTACATTGAAATTGATTCAGGAGGGGATCATTTTGCAGCCACAGGAGGAACAATTACAGCGCCCAACAACTCTTTCAATATACATATGAAGTTGTGGGTATTGTAATAAGATATGCTTGAAAGTATTAGAACCTATCCTTTAAACTCCAAATAAAACAATACAGCATTTTTAGAGAAAACACAACCACATTACAAAGTCACAATCATACACACTTAATAGTCAAGTCAATTTTATTTACAGTATATGGCAAAAAAATCACACATTTGTTGAGGGCGTTAGAATGTGTACTCCCTCTGTCTTAAGACCACTGATTTGGATAAAAATACAACGCTGGACTAACGACTACAGTCTGTTTCCATCCACCTGCCAGTGAACTCACAACACAACTAAATTAAATACTTGCAAGCTTTCATTGGCACTCAAGAACTTCATCATTTACAGAAAGCAATGTGGACAGAGGAACAGTTTTCTATTTGATTTCTTAGAGGATTTTTACAGTGTGAAAGCCTTCCACCTCTGGTGGAAATTCTACAACCTTTTAATATAGTAAACTGAGAGTCGGTCGGCTTTTGAAAATGGTAATGAAACGTGCGGTTCACGCCTGCTTGGTCATCCTCACAGGTAAAATTACTCAGTCAGAGAGATGAAAATGACTAAGTATACAGGAAACTTTTTTAACATCTAGAGCAACAGGTCTGACATCTTAATGCAGTAGCATGCCACATATAAACATGAAGCCCTGACAGCAGTTTGTGTTGCTTTCATGCATACAGTCTGATTTCAGCCTGGTCAGAGTTCATACACATGGAATGAGCTGTCTGTGTAGGTAGACTTGAAGTAAATGCTTATTCTGCTGGAATTGACCATCAGGACTTTATTGAAAAAGAACATATCTGTGTCAGTCTCCTCCTTATATTGGAGTTTTCTTGAATTTTCATTCAAGGTTTGCGTGAGAGTAACCTCTTTGCTGCTGTTGTCTGAGAACTTTACCCATCCGAAGATTAAGTAGGTTGCAGTTTTATTCACAGTGAAGATGTCATATCTGCCCTCTTCATCAGTCTCTATGGAGGAAAAGGAAATATTTTCCATCAGCACAATGAGAAACGAACACCTGCATAGGAATGTAGGAAGAAACTGAAATATAAGTGATGCTTACTTGTTAGTTTACATGCTATGTTGACTTTTGCTGTGATAGTCAATGGTGGAGCATCCTGTAGACAGACAGATTGATTATAGACAGACATGCATGCATACATCAGTGATAATATTTGCTTTCTATCAGTGCTATCAGATGTTTCTCACCTGGTTGCATGATGGCGTGAACATGAAAAAATGCAGGATAAACCCCCCCACCAGAGCCACAATGACCAATCCCATCACTGTTGCCAAAGCGACCACACACTTGAAGCAGCCACGGTGGTGGTCCAATGGTGAACCTCTGGGTTGATGAGCAACTTCCAAACTGTCCGTCTCCACCCTGACCTCCACCAGTTTCTCCTCCTGTCCTGCTTGATGTCTCTCCATAATGCAGACTGTGATACTTGTAGTGGAGATTGACTTTTTGCTCCTTAATATAGTCCACGTCTTCCCACACACAAATAGAGAAAGTGGGAATCCCGAGCTCAGTTAACTCCGCCCCTGTGCAATAAAAAGTAAACAGAAATCCGTGGGTGTCAAGGGAATCCCTTTAACACCCACACAACAGAACCTGTTTAATAATTACACAGTTTTTTATTTTTACTTCCCTGTGCTTTATTGAGTCAAAACATCTGATTTATATCTCTATCCTGAGGAACTGGAATAGAAAATAAGTAATGTAGTCGTGCTTGTAGGTGTGGTGTCATGACCTTCCCTGTGAATCTGAAACACTGCCGAGTTCATATTTGATGAGGAATTAGTAAAACATACAACTTTAAAATGGATTGATGCTGACAGTCAGTCAATGTCCTGGTATGTGGAAGATCACATCTGCTCTATGCCCTCTCTCTTTGACATTCATACACACTCCAGGACGGGATCATGGGAGCTGGACTGATGATTACTCAATCGTTCATTTATTACCCTTCACACGCCTACTCTTACTCTCACTCACATCCAAATTATGACCGTAATCGCCCTGTCCTGCCTGCTGTATATGCACAGACCAGCGCAGGACTATTTCTGCTCTTGAAGGCAAAAACTATTTTTGTTTCTCTTAAATCTGAGCCATCATCAAGCATGAATGAACACCTGAAGCCACTGCATTGTCATCTCTGGTGTGTGTTATGATTTGCAGCTTTTTCATTCATCCCACTCGAAGAAATTGTAAGGCAAGGCAAGTTTATTTAGACAGCAAATTTCATACACAAAGGCAATTCAAAGTGCTTAAAATAAAGCATTAAAAAAGGTATAACCATAAAACAACAGTACAGAACAGTAGAAATACAATACATTTAAAAGATTTAAAAGAAGTGCAAAAGTATAAAAATGTAACCTCTTTAAATGACCCCGGGAAAGGCAGTGTCCTCCAAGTGTTCTGGAAGTTTATATTATTTTAGTATTTAAAGTGCATTATACACAGCATTATTAACAACATGGCAGCACAAGTGAAGCTGCACAATCTCTTTATGATAAGACTTGGCTAGCACATGAAGCGCATGGTGCTTTCAAACTTTTCTCGTGCAACCTGTCTCACTCAAATGCAGGGCCTGCAAAACACCGAAAGCTCGACTGAAACACAATGTACAAGGAAACATGAAAGTGGCATTTGTCTTTGTGTTTCAGTCTACCTGCTGAGAAACTGCTGTTACATCACTGTTGTTGTCCCGCCCACACGGGAGCCGAAGAACAGTCCTTGCGTCACTGCTGCTGTTCAACATCCATTTTGGCTTTGGTCCAATCTGCTGGCAAACTTCAAACCTGAGTGAAAACACACACACACACACACACACACACACACACACACGCACACGCCAGACAAAAACTGCTTATCTGTTTATACAGTCCAGTGCATTCTTATCTCTCTTGTGTGTGTCCTCGGTTTCATTGTCTGCAGAGTGAGAACGTGGTCTGGTAGGCTACTAGTTTCACAGTCTAATTATACTGTATATTTCCATGGAAGAAGCAGATTCCTACTGTACATTTGTGAGGTGGAGAACACTTGGTTGGAAAAGTCACCCTTAATTAACATTCTATTTTAAAATTGCAGCTTGGCCATGCCAATATCACTGGCATGCGTGCAACTACAATTACAATAGTGTATCAGGAAACTTGCTCCAGGTAACAAACTGTTCTTTGATGGCAGAGAGCCATTAGAAAATAACAGAAACATTATTGTTCTCTTCTATTTGTGCCTACTATCCATGGAATCACAGAGGTGTGGCATCTTTCAGGATTTTTATCACCAAACTTGCTTCTGTTGCACGAGCCAGGGACACCTGTGGTTAAACATCTACCTTAACGCTGAGGGTGGGGCATTTTTAATTTGGAACAATGCTTGAAACAAAACAACTTACTGCAAAAAGGCATCAGTATCACTTTCTTTGGGTATCTTTCTGTGGAGAGGGCTTTCAGTTCTGTGTTATTACAAAGAACTGTATGTGTGTGTATACACACATGTATGTGTGTGTATATATATATATATATATATATATATACACACACATACATATATAGATAGATAGATAGATAGATATAGATTTTTTTTTTTTTAACATAGAACCATACTTTTGCTGTAAACTAATCCAACTACTAACTACCCTGCAGGCTTAATGTTTATCTGTCTGCGCACAGGAATTTAAATTGCAGCTTCTTAAATATTTCTTGTGTTTGGAAAAATGTAACTGTTGCAACCAAAAGGCAGGTATGATTTTACATGCTGTTCACAGGAAGTAATTCATAATCACATTTTCCTCATTTGCTAGAAATTGCACAACATGGCTGCTGCCATCCTGATTTGTTGGCCATTTGTTGGGTAATCATTATAGAGAGGAGAGCAATACTGAGTCATTCTGAGATTATCCTTTTTTCTCAGATTGAATCAGAAATAGATCAGCCAGTTATAAAGACTGTTAAGAAAGTATGGTACTGTATGTTTTAGCAATGAGTAATATGAGATAAGGCTGGTAAGTTTATAGATGTTTCTAATGATAATTTTTAAGTTCTGGATGATCATCCAACCTGCAATTAACAGGCTTACCCAAATCGATTGACAGAAAAATCTTTAAACGATTTATAGACTGGATTCTCTTTGTTGTCAGACATCAACTGATGAACTTCAGATATTGTTTTTGAAATTACTTTCAAAATTAATAGAAATAGAAATCACAATAAAACAGTCCACAGCCAACCACAATGAACAGCAAGCATCCATAATGCAGATATCAAAACAGAAATGTCCTACCAATGGTCACTGTGCACTTTTAAGTTCAACAGAATATAATCTTAATTTTAATAGGCTACCTATAGGGAAACCTGTAGTTGAGACTTCTGTTAACCTGAAACCAAAGAGGAGCTATTACTCAAACCCAAAGGGATTTACCCTGAACTCTCACTGAGGTCCCATGTTGACTACACAGTTTTATCACCTTAATAACAGAATCTTCAAGGAGCTTTCACATGTTCAAGAAACATTCCTGCACATTTACTGTTCACGGTTAAATCTACAAGCTTTTAATGAGGTCCTACCCAGATGTCGTTCTAAATGTTTTGTTTTTCTATAAACACCAACTTTTATCTATTTTATTTTCACTTCGAACCCTCTGAAGGTTCTCCATCTTACATTTCATTGACAACTTAAAATAATTTTTCAGAATTCCATTTTACTGTACTTTTGATTTAGAAGGCAATTAGCAACAGCACAGACCAAAAAAAAAAAAATCAGTTTTGTAATGAATCTGTGACCAGAGAAAGACAAATGAAGAGATAAATATGATTTCTATACAAAAGTATGTGCCAATCCATCTAGTAGATGTTGAGATATTTTACTGGATAGCCTAAGTGAAAACTTTGACCTGCTGGTGACACTTGAGGAAATTAGGGGATCACCAAAGTCAGTGGGATTCATCCTCTGGGGATGAATGTCTGTACAAAATTTCATCTAAATCCAGGTAACACTATATTTCAATCTGGACCAAAGTGGTGGACCGAACAACCAACCAACATTGCCATCCCTAGAGTCCCTGTAGCTAGAGATTTTAGGCAACCAGGAGCTAAGTAATGCAAGTCTTTTGCTTGTGCTTTCTAGCTTTATTGTGGGTTTAAACATATAAAATTTAAGTGATCAAAATTTGTACATGACTGCTGGCATGTCATACAAATTTGATGCACTGGGGGAAAAAAAATATGCCAAACAAAACATAGGCCTACTTTAAGCCAACAGGCAGGCAGGTAGTTGGTGGGTAAACCATCTCTGACTAAATAACTAGACCCGAGTGTTACCAGTCACAACTTCTAATTTTACACAAGCTCCCAAAAGTTTGTTCTCTCTCTGACATCATGCAAATTGAATAGCCTATGCCAATATGTTGAAATATGGTCAGGCTGCTTACCATGTACAACAATGTAAAACCAAGATTTTCAAATGTGTCTCCATGATTTTGAATAACACTTGAAAATGCAAAATTGCTTGCTAAGACAAAACCACAACCGTCTGTCTTGAGCACATTTGAGCTTTTATGTGCCGTCCTTTGCACTTTCTGAGTTTACACTCTGTAGTGTCTAGTAGGCCACAGGTCACAAGAGCAGAGCAGTATCACCATCAAGGTACAGAGTTCAGTACCTGAAAGCAGTCTGTAAATCAGTTCTCATAAAACTGGTCTTTGTTGCTCTGTCAGAGGGTACTATAGAACACATTATCCATGAACAGATAGGAGTTCACCAAATATGAACACTATAGTCTACATAGAGAAGGACAGAACACAACTGTTGGGTCTGAAATACAATAGGACTACATTTTATTTTGAAATATTTTCATTACCAACCCCGCCTTGCTGTTTGGGGTCAATATTTAACAGTGACATTCTGTAGTTTGTTGCAACATTAAACCTCTCCAATGGGGTCATCATTTCTAGAGCCAGTAGTTAAGAGCAATGGATCTGCTGTAACAGGAAGGGGTAAAACTTGTGACTTCGTGATTTGAGCATACACACGAAAAAGTATTTGCCCCCTTCCTGATTTCTCATATTCTTGCATATTTGTCACGCTTAAATGTTTCAGATCAAACAAATATTAGACAAAGATGACCCGAGTAAATACAAATACATTTTTTAAATGATGATTTCATTTTATTAAAAGGCAAAAAAGCCATCCAAAACTACCTGGCCCTATGTGAAAAAGTAATTGCCCCCTAGACCTAATAACTGGTTGTGCCACCCTTGGCGGCAAGAACTGCAATCAAGCATTTGCGATAACCGGCAATGAGTCTTACATCGCTGTGGAGGAATTTTGGCCCACTCTTTGCAGAATTGTTTTAATTCAGCCACATTGGAGGGTTTGAGCATGAACGGCCCGTTTAAGGTCATGCCACAGCATCTCAATTGGATTCGAGTCTGGACTTTGACTAGGCCACTCCAAAACCTTCATTTTGTTTTGTTTTTTTAAGCCATTCAGAGGTGGACTTGCTGGTGTGTTTCGGATCATTGTCCTGCTGCATAACCCCAGTGCACTTGAGCTTTAGGTCTTGAACTGATAGCCAGACATTCTCCTTCAGGATCTTCTGGTAGAGAGCAGAATTCATGGTTCCATCAATTACGGCAAGTCGTCCAGGTCCTGAAGCAGCAAAGCGGCCCCAGACCATCACACTACCACCACCATGTTTTACTGTTGGTATGATGTTCTTTTTATGAATGCTGTGTTAGTTTTACACCAGATGTAACGGGACGCACACCTTCCAAAAAGTTCAACTTCTGTCTCGTCAGTCCACAGAAGATTTTCCCAAAAGTCTTGGGGATCATCAAGATGTTTGTTGGCAAATGTGAGACAAGCCTGTGTTCTTTTTGGTCAGCAGTGGTTTTCGCCTTGGAACTTTCCCATGGATGCCATTTTTGCCCAGTCTCTTTCTTATTGTTGAATCACAGACACTGACCTTAACTGAGCCAAGTGAGGCCTGCAGTTCTTTAGATGTTGTTCTTGGTTCTTTTGTGATCTCCTGGATGAGTCGTCGCTGCGCTCTTGGAGTAATTTTGGTAGGCCGGCCACTCCTGGGAAGGTTCACCACTGTTCCAAGTTTTCTCCATTTGTGGATAATGGCTCTCACCGTGGTTCGCTGGAGTCCCACAGCCTTAGAAATGGCTTTGTAACCCTTTCCAGACTGATAGATGTCAATGACTTTGTTTCTCATCTGTTCTTGAATTTCTTTAGACCTCGGCATGATGTGTTGCTTTTTGAGATCTTTCAGCCTACTTCATTTTGTCAGACAGGTTCTATTTAAGTGATTTCTTGATTCAACAGGTCTGGCAGTAATCAGGCCTGGGTGTGGCTAGTGAAATTGAACTCAGCTTTCCAAAAAATGTGGTTAATCACAGTTAATTCATGATTTAACAAGGGGGGGCAATTACTTTTTCACATAGGGCCAGGTAGGTTTGAATAGCTTTTTTGCCTTAATAAAATTAAATCATCATTTAAGAACTGCATTTTGTATTTACTCGGGTAAGTATCTTAGCTGTTCCTAGCACTGCACTCTTCTGGACAGAGATCTCGGATCTTGTTCCTGGAATCTGCTGGAGCCACTCTCCCAGTTTGGGGGTCACAGCCCCGAGTGTTCGATTACCACAGGGACCACTGTTGCCTTCACTTTCCACATCTTCTCTAGCTCTTCTCTCAGCCCTGGGTATTTCTCGAGCTTCTCGTGTTCTTTCTTTCTGATGTTGCAGTCGCTTGGGATTGCTACATCTATCACTACTGCCCTCTTCTATATATATATATATATATGTGTGTGTGTGTGTGTATATATATGTGTATATTAACTCTGAGTCCATCACTGAGCGACAAATAACGCCTCATGAATGACTAATTACTAATTATCTTACCATTCCTTACTTTACTGTATGTGTGACCTCTGAACTCAAGTAAGACATCCTCCTCCAACAGTAACACGTAGCTGCAGAGTTTGTGCTGGATATGAAAAATGAGACTTCTGAGGATTCTCAAAAGAAGGAGAAAAAAGAAAAGAGGGAAGAAACAGCGACATGATCCTGCAGGACAAACACAGTATTTACAGATATCACATATCCTCCCTCCAACATTTCTCTCTTTTTATTTCACTTCTAGTCTCTTTGCCAGTCACACTCACACTGAATAGAGAGATGGCTGCTGGACCCATCCTGCCCCCTGCAGTAAAACAGTTAGTTGCCACAACACAGACCTGTTGTTAGTGTTCCTCTGCAACTGATAGCTTTGATAGCAGTGTATTATTTTATAACCGGTTACCTGGCAACTGAGCCCAAAGTTCAGATGTTCATAAACGAAGACACTCGAAGTAAAAATCAGCTCAGCTACAGAAAACGGATCACAGAAGTATGTCTAAATTTAACTTTTCTTTTTTTCGGGGGAAGAAATGAATCAGCCGTTACTAGATTTGCAAAATAAACTATATGGAGCAGTTGATAAATCAATGATTTACAGACTTTGACCACTCAGCCTGATAAGGTGAAGGTGACACGTAACATTCAACAGGTATATATATATATATATATATATAATGTGAGCTAACACAGCTCTGGAACCTTTTTCTGTATTTTTGCTGGATTGAATATTTACATTAAAATGTTTTGTCATGTCACAGTTGTGTTCCTGACAGTAAAGATATTTTAGCTATTCTGTATTTTGTATTATTTGTAATTGAATTTATACTGTTAAATTAGAATCTCCTGCTCCATTTTTCTGTAATAAAGAAATAAAAAGCAAAAGTAAATGCAGGTTTGATTTCAAGAGTCCAGATGCTGATCTACAGTTTACATTTAATATTTGCTTTGAGAAATATCAACTTCCAAATATGCTTTTGATGAACTTTTGTCAGCAGAAACTACACAATCTATTTATTATTATTACTTACACGTTCAAATAAATAAGATCATTCTGTGTATTTTCCAGAAATTGCTAAAATAAATAAGTCAGAACTTCCATTGAAAATCTGTTAACTCTCATAAGGCTTTATGAAAATACTTAATATGAATAATGATGAGAGACCTGAGGAGGTAAAATCATCCAGAACATCACAAGAAAAAAACACTAAATCTGAAAAGATAATCTGTGTGGCAGAAATATGTTTTTCCTCCTGTTAATCATCTTGTGAGCCCTTGTGGGGGTTTTGACCTCCAGGTTGGGATCCTGGTCTACAGCCATGCTAGCGGCTCCGTGAGGCTGCACTTAGGGACAGCTGTGCTTTGAGCTAAATGCTAAAGTCAGTATGCTAACATGCTAAAATGCTAGCAGGTTTACCATTCAGACTTCTATTACATTCTCACTATATTACTGTCAGTTTAGAGTTTGTTCTGCTATTTCGGGACAGACAGACGAA
>LKNJ01006368.1:0-10839 GCA_002120245.1 Maccullochella peelii
CTCTGGAAACTGAACATTTGGTGAAATCTGCTGCGCTTTATACACAAACATAGTTATGTTCTGATGTGTGTAACATGTCGACAGTGAGAGCAGACTGTGTTATTCAGACTAATAAAGTCTTACCGGGCTGAGAAGATGAACTTCCCCCCATAAGGTCACTCTGCTGGAAACCTCAGAGACTGATGGAGACCAACTGCTGGTTTAAAAACCTGAAGAGAGAATAGTGTAAAATGTTAAATGATCTCGTTTGTTAACGTGTTTCACCTCATCTGATGCTGCCTCATGTTACATCATCAGTAAACCTCCCAACACACAAACACAAAGCCAGACAGTAAACACTCCCTGTGTAATAACCATGTAATACACAGACACCTACAGCTCATATATATCACAGTTTATATTCAAGTTGTGCAATAAACATCTACAAATAGCTGTCAATGTAAATCCAAGCAGACTGTACATAATCCACTGTATACACAAAAAGTAACTTATTACATTAACTATTTATTCCAGACCCCTCACCTAATAATCATAATAATAATAATAATAACCTTACAAATATATAATTTAAAATAAGTAAATAAGAAACACCTATAAAACACATTTTACAACTCCTGAAACACGCAAAACATCATGGAAGTATGTCTTATTATTTATGTAAGTCTTTACACACAAGTATAATAAAAGTCTTAATAGATATAAAACATGTATTATCTCTGTGATGCAGCTGGAACAAAGACATTCACGTCTTTCTGAGTAATAAAAAAGGCAGAATGAGAGTTGAGTCTCTCTCATGTTGCTGCACATTTACACTGTAAAAACATGTCCGATCTGACTTCCTCCTCTCATCATATCTGAAATGGCGTCTTCAGCTCACTTCNAGAGATGAAACACGGACTGAAAACACGTCAGGACTCTCGGTTCAGACCGAAACACAGAAAACCATCCTTCTTCTTGCAGACTGTTAGATGGGTGTCGGCTGTTCCGCTTCAAACACATGAAGCCCGTTAACTTGGCCGGTCAGAACCGACATGCTTCACATATTACACGTTAAAGCAGGAAAGAGTTAATACAGTAAACCTATTGTTTCCAGGTGGATCACTGTTCCCAGATCAGTTAGTGTGATAATAATAAACTGAATGATGTGAACAGTCGCCTGACGGGAGGATGATCGGTGATTTCTCAGTTAATAATGTGAATCTGGAACCTGCTGCAGTTCTATTATCAACTCTACTGACCCACCAACAACACCGACACACTACTCTGACTTTAATTACTTATTTTTCTTTATCTAGTGTTGCTCGAGTTTACTCACCTGCAGGATTTCTTGCTGCGACACAACCAACTGTGAAACTGAAAGTAATAAACTGTTCCGAGGGATTTTATACATTTATTTATTTATTTTTATATATTGTATAAATATATTGTATACTTAACCATTGTATGAAATACAGATTTAAAAATGTATCACAGACATTTTAATAACACAATAAATTGAATTTAATTTATTATTATTATTATTATTATTTCTTTTTGTTCGTTTAATTTTAAATTAATAAAAAATAATCGTGAGACCCCTAAAGCACGTCGTGACGTCAGGCCGCGTCACGTCATTTCCACGCAGGCCGCGCTCCGCGCCCCGAGCTGTCATCGCTGTACCGGGAGAGGCGAAGGGCATCCGGGATACCGGTCCAGAAGGGAGCCGCTGAAACTCGTTTCTCGAGGTCAGTAACCGGGACTTACAGCTGTTACAACGTCTGAGCGTCAACAGGGAGAATGTTTGAGCTTCTCTGTCACACAGAGACGCGTCGCGGTTCAGTTTAGAGAAAACTAAAATCCGTCAGGAGGAATTTGAAAAAGACAAAACCTGTTAGCATTTTAGCCGCGTGCTAGCTGACACACAATCCGGTTAGGGAAACCGACGTTACCGCGAGGGCATGTGTCAAAATACTCGCTGAAGCTGTCGGTGTTGGTGGAAACTATGGTTAACTGAATAGAAGAAAAATGCTGATATTAACCTTCAAGTTAGCATTCTGACACCCGTTCAAGTGAACTCTTAGCACCCGTTTAGCCGCTAGCCAACCGTGCTAATGGGAATTTATATAGAGTCGAAAGTAGAAGCTAATTACATAACCTAACACGTTAGCTGTCAAGCTAATCAGCAATAACTTGCACTCTGTAGCTTCTCGTCTGTGTGTTTTGTCATGTTCACGTAAAAAGCATTTAGAGGCGTTCATTTTACAATGTTTTGATGGAGCAGACTAATTTTCGGTAACTCATGACTTGTGAAAGGACAACATGACCGACAGTTGGCGTAGCCAATAGAAAAGCTTTGGAGTCCTATTTCCGGGCGGGATTTCTCTCAATCAGCCAATCAAGAGGCCGGGTAGGCAGGTGGTGGGCGTGTCCAGGCCGGGGTGAGGGCAGGAGAATGGAGGCAGGCAGGGTGTGGAGACCCAACAAGGTCAAAACACAGACGGAGGAACTCCGGCTGAGGGAGCGTGAAGACAGAGCGGAGGTTTCTGAGCTCTGTCGCACTGGAAACCACAAAGTTACATTAATGTTGTTGGGATTAAAGTCTTCTGAAGGATTTTCTGAACTTTTACTGCCTCTGAGTCAGTGGTTGTGGGGTATAGTCAGACCAGGAGAGTCCACTTCAAGCTGAATAACATGGCAGGTTCCCAGACTGCAGGGAAACACTAGTACCCTCACTGTGACCTCAGGTGTGTGTTTGCCTGACTGACAGGCGTCTTAACATATCACACTGGAATATAAACATGTTGTAACAAGTTTTCTCATTTAACAAAATATCAGTTTACCAATGTTGTTTTAAAAAAAAACCTAATTATCTTCTGTAGCTCCAGGCCAGATGTTAAAAAGGCAGCCAGCAAATACAATACAAGATTTTTCAAAATTCACGTCCACCACCTTATAAATATGTACAAATAGTACAGCACACATCCTCAGATACAATTAGACAATTTACAAGGACCACCCCTTCGGTGATTAGAATCATCAGTCAGTCATCTGTCAGCAGCCAATCAAGAGAGAGGATTTTATAACTGAACTGTCACCTGGACGCACACTTTTTATTTCTGACTGTGGAAATCAGAGGCGTTAAAACGTGAGCGGCTCTGCAGGTGAGCTGGACTGTAACTGGGTGCAGGCTGAATAATATATTTCTCATAATCCTAGGTAAGGTGTATTTATAAAAATGAAAAATATCTATAGATAAGAAAAAGCATAAACCACAAGCTCATGACAAATTAAAAAAACAAAGTTGCCCCCCTGAACACCGAGGAAAGCTTTGCAGGGTAGCCATCATGTGCATGCAAACATGTCTTTAAAAGAAAGTCACACGCCTTAATTTAACACTTTCACTGTGTCACTTCACCGGATGCATCATGCTTTTATTTCCTTCTGTTTGCATTGTAACGCCCCTCTGCCCTTCTTCCTTTTTTAGCCGTTTGTCGCAGGACGTTCACTCTGTGAACTCCTCTGTTCTCAACACTCGTCTCTGTACATAATGAAGTGAAATCCTGCAGCTTGAGATTTTCTGTCGAGTTGAAGCCTTTTTAACTGGAAGAGTGAAGAGTTGATGTTGGTGATGAGTTTGTTTAGAGATGACGCCTCATCTGAGTTTCCTGTTCAGGGTTGTGGTGTTTGAAACGTGACCGTATGTTCGCTCTCTCTCTAACTGTCTCTCTCTCTCTCAGTGGACAAAGGACCAGTGGACGCTTCATTCATCGCTCTCTTTTCTGGGACTGACCCCCGGTGGAGTGACTTTTTATCCCGTCTTCGTTCTGAGGTTGAGGACGTCTGGCCCGTCGGACTGACCACCACCACCGTGTGTGTGTGTGTGATACTTAAGGACTGCTGATGCATCGTTTAAGGACTTGTGCGGCGCGGTTGCGTCCGCTCACCGCCTCGCAGGCGGCTCAGACTGTCGGCCAGCAGCGGCCAATCACAGTCGCCTCCACAGGTGGCACAAGGACGTTTCAGCCAATCAGGTGCTACACGGCACCTGTGGCCTCGGAGCCGTTCCTGAATGGGACAAGCTCCAACTACGTGGAGGAGATGTACTACGCCTGGCTGGAGAACCCCAAGAGTGTTCACAAGGTAAGGAGCAGTGGAGCCCCCTGCTGGTCGGGAGGACTGCATACAGGGGATCTATGCCTGTCTGTCTGTTTTGAAATGCATCAGGACCTTTAATCGCATGGAAATACGTCTTTTTCAATACATGGAAGAGACGTCCAGAGCAGAGGCTCCTGAAGATTAATTTTTAACAACATTTCAGCCCATAAAAACATACTGTGTGACATACTAACATAAAAAATGGAGGATAAACATCTAAATTACTGTATTAAAAACACTGTTAAATAGAGCTGTGGCAACAGCTCACAGTTGCCGGTTGTCATGGCAACACGACACGCTTTCCAGCACGCATGTTTTCCAAACAGAGCAGTGATGAAAAGATTTGTGAAGAAGTAAAATCAGACTGTGAGGTGAAAACTACAGCTGCCCCGCACCTGAACGCCTCATCTGCAGGTGAAACTGTCAGTGCTGCACAGCTGCCAGGTAAATTCAAGATGCATCGTGAACGAAAGAAACTCATTTAACCAACTTGCAAACTTAATTACATTTGTTTTCATCCGCTTCTCAGAATCAAAGGCAACAAAGAAATCCTTTTCAAAAAAGTACATTTGAATAAAAAAAAAAATCCAAACAAAACTATTGGATTCACTAAAAGAACAACCCTCATCAATATGCTTTTTGAATTTAAGAAGACAGGATTTAACAACTACAACTAAACCGTGACGCCAGTGTGACATATATTATGTGACATACAGTCCAGCTGGTGGGAGGTAGCGCCCCCTAAGGGACTGCGTGAGCTGATGGTGTTTCAGTGAGTCTTAAAGGAAAACCAGGCTATTAATAGCAGCTTGAAGCTCAGTCACATGAACTGAAGGCACGGGAGGTCGCTCTGCAGCTCTTCAAACGCTAACCGCTCCCTACCTTAAACCAGGTGAATATTGGGGGTGTTAGTTATGTGCTAGTGATTAGTTCCTACAGGATTAATGGTTAGGAGTTTAATTGTCCCCACAAATCAAACTGTGTATTTGTGCTCAGTGTAGGAGAAAACCTCCATCTAATGTTAGCATACTTAGCATCGGGAATCACTCACATGTTTAATATTTCTGATCTTTAACTGTGGAGGTGAACACACACACACACACACACACACACACAGTGAATCCTGTGGCCGAGGTGTGTGTGTGTGTGTGTGTGTGTGTGTTACATGTCACAGTTGTTATGTAACGGTCAGGCAGTGTGATCTTGCTGTTATCACTTAGCAGCTGTACGTCGTCGTAATATTAGTGTTTAGTAGCAATGAGAATATGTTGATGTGAAAATGGCAAAGTACAACCATCTTGGCCAAAATGATTTATTATCAGTTATTCAGAGACAGTGTTACAGATATTTGTTGTTAACCAGGTCACCGTGTAGGGCTGTGTGATATGACCAAAACCTCCTATCCTGATGAAGGTCATTTCATATCCAGGTATCACGATGTAGCACATTTTCTGTAAATTCAATAAATAAATAGTTGATATAAAACGACCATGCGACAGAAGTAGCCCCTCTCAGAGCTACGACTTCCTGGTTCTGTGTCACGTTCAGTCTCCTCCTTGTTTGTGTGTGTTGCCTTCATGCTGACCAAATAATGTTTATAGACTAGAACTAGAAACTAGATGTTGTCTGTGGAGGTCTATGGAGATTCTAAATCGAGGAGAATCCGATCCAGTCGGTAACATTCAGATTAAGATTAGGTCTGTAAACGCCTCACGCTGCAGGTCAGATAATATGTTCACACCAGCTTCTATCGGGAGCAGATGTCGGGAGAAACGGACCCAAAATCTGCCAGCTATCCTCCAGTGTGGGGCCAGCACTGACATCTGTGTCTGAACTCAGCAAAGTTGTTGGTTTTATGTGGTTTAAGTTCCATTATGCAACTATGAGCCAGACACAATGAGCAGTTTTTGTATTTCATAAACCAACATATGTGACTGTTTATGTCTCGGCTGAGACCTGGAAGAGTCTCTGAGTTTTATTACGGAGTCATTGACGGGTTCAGAGTTTGTCGTTTTGACATGTGTCGTCCCGCACTTTCATTTTTAATTTTTACCAGAACAAAGTGAAGAGTTTCCCAGGAACATACAAGTATTACTGCTGCAAGCACTACTCAGATCCTTTATAATATCCTTATATAAATAATACAGTGTGTAAATACATTATCGCCCGTTCCAGTGTTATATTATTATATATTATTGGATTATTGTTACTGGTGTATAAACATAAAGGCAGTATTTTAATGTTCTATCTGGTCGACTCAAACTGTTTTTCTATATTTTTGGCTACTTTATTTATTTTACTGTAGAACAGTGAGTTGTAGTTTATAAAGTCATCACAGCTTTCAGATAAACGTAGTGAATTTTAAAAAGTACAATATTTTCCTCTGAGTAGAAGCAGAAAGTAGCATAAAATTAAAATACTCAAGGAAAGTACAAGTACATGATATTAGTCCTCGATTAGACATGTTAATACCCAGCCGTGATGAGTTCAGGTGCAGCTCTTTATCCTGAATCCCAGCATCAGCGGGCCGCATGTCCTTATAAATCTTCTCTGTTCTCGTTGATGTTTACGAGCTTCTACTCTCTACGTCTCAGAGGTGATGTTGTGTTTTAATATCGACAGTCTTTCCATCCCCTTCCTGTCCAGTGAAAGCCACGTATCTGCAGATGTTTGTGATGAACTGAACCTCTTTCAGGTTTAAGGTTTTGAATGCATGACCTTTACTTGTAGTGGAGTATTTTCACAATGTGCTGTTGGTACTTCTTCCACCGCTGCTTCTGGCTCCTGAGGATGAGTGAGGTGAGAAGTCGGCTGTACAGGTGACGTTGCTCCGCTGGTGTCTGGAGCCTCACCTGTGTTGCAGCAGCTGAGTCTCAGATTAGTTGTGGTTGTAAAGTGAAGCAGCTGCTTTTTGTTGAACCCTAAATACTTCCTCACTCTTTGGTGTCCTGATTATCTCATCAGGTGTCCTCCTCCATTTTTATTGATGTGGATTTTAAGAGCGCCCTCTGCTGGATCATCAGGCAAACTACTTCAAACGCTGTGTTGCGCTTACAGACTGTAAATGTTGAATTCAAACAGGTCCTTACAGTTCAGAATTTGAACTTAAAATAAAAGTGACGGCTCTAATGATTGATGATGAATGAAATGCAGCAAAATTGACCAGTAAGACGATTTCCTCTGGTGCTTTAGGCCTGTAGCCTGTCGTGGAGAGGGTGTAGACGGACGGGTAGACGTGTGGAAACATTTAAACTACACTGTGATGAGTAAACAGTCCAGAACTTGTTGTCTCATACTGGTAATGATGTGTTTGTGAACAGACGGAGAGTCTGTGGTTTTCCAACTCATTCTGGAGTCACAGACGGAGAAAACAGGCCGTATATTTCTGTCTGTTTCTGTGGGGAAACAGTTTTTCACCTTCAGACGGAGGTGAGGGTTGAGCAGCTCTCAGGCAGCCTCCCCCGTTTGACCCTCCTCTGGTTTCAGGTGGTGGCTCTTCAGGCAGCGGCGTACTAGAAAAGAACCGTTCACACGACGAGTTGTTCGATCACCTCTGAAGGCAGAAGAGTTTGTCGCTGAAGAGCCTGCTGTTACAGAGAGGAGAGGGACCGAGTCGTACAGACGTCCCCCCTGGAAGTCCTCACGGTGTTGACCTCAGCTGTTCACATGAACAATGACAGAAGTAGTAAAGAATGAAAAAAGAGAAGTTCAGATACGTTACATGACTCTCCTCCAGTACACCGGGCTTTATTGATCCAGAGGGAGATTTGTTTCCACAGCAGTTCAACACAGAAACTGTTCACCAAAGGTTTTCTGCTTCAGGGTCTTGCAGCTCACCTGGTCTGCACCTGGCTGTGTGTGCAGATCTCCTGTGAGGGAAGAAGCTCCACTCTGCAACACCGCTGTGCGTCTGTAGTTCCAACAGCTCCTACAGAGAGACACGTCTTGACTAATAATCTTCTAGTAATAATCAAGTTAAACTCTCATTTCAGTTCAATCATTTAAGTTTATAAACTTGAGAGTTTTGAATCAGGACCTTCAGAATTTGGATCAAGTACTTTGTGCTGTTAGCTGTTATTTCAACATTTCCCATCTTTGCTCTGTAGACTGAGCATCTCTGGCACAAAGGGTTATTTGGGGTTAATTTAATTCTATCTGATCTCATTTTCAGGTTGTAGTTTGCAGATCAATCTTAAAGGACTCTGATCGGGGCCAAAAGCACCTGATCGGGACGTCCCAATCTATCAGTCTGTCTTCATCATATCCTCATAAATATTCACGAAATACCTTGAAGATGTCATGATGTAAATTTGAGGCCTTATTGCCCAGTAGGACAGGAATAGCTGGAAAAACCTGCAGAGGACACACAGGCTGCTCTTCTTCTATCATTTTATTAAAAGTCTTCTCATTTTGTCTCCTTCTATCTCTCCCCCCCCCCCAATCTTTCCTTCCTTCCTTCCTTCCTTCCTCCTCCTCCTCTCGTCCAGTCGTGGGATGTATTTTTCAGGAACGCTAACGCCGGTGCTCCTCCCGGTGCTGCCTACCAGTCTCCTCAGGGTCTGTCTGCAGCTCCTCAGCTCTCCTCTCTGGTCAGAGCTCAGCCCAACGTGGAGAAGCTGGTGGAGGATCACCTGGCCGTCCAGTCCCTCATCAGGGCCTACCAGGTACACACACACACACACACACACACACACACACACACACACACACACACACACACACACACACACATATACAGGTGGGTTATACCCTCCACATACAGCTTGTGACTCCAGACTCCAATATGTCATGAAGGGTCAGTTCACCAAAAATCACACACTGAGCTCACTGCTGCAGCTCCACCTGCGTCCAATCAAATCAATCAAACTACAATACCTGTTTTAGATCACCTACACGCAGCTTCCCTCTCACCTCACAGTATCTCAGCCTCGCCGCGCAGATTGTTTTGGTTTCATTTGTCCAGATTTTGATTGGCTTGACTTTGCAGTTTTGGTGAACTGGCCTTTTAAATATTGAAGGATCATGTTTGTTTTCATGGTTTAGCTCTTTAACTTCTTGTGGTGGTAGATCAGTGGTTCCCAGCGTCTGACGGCTCACGAGAGGATCAATACCAGAGGAACCAGAAAAAACATATTTCTGCTTTGTTTACGGGACCACAAGACAACGAGGTTGGGAACCACTGATTGTTTAGTAAAAGCCTCCACTCACCAAGTTTAATCTGAAATGGACTCATTTGAGTGGCTGCTACGTCCAGGATTGAGCTTTTAGTTTGCACAGTTTTAAATGGAATAAAATGTATTTAAACTTAACTCTGCACTTAGTCTTTTGGTTATTGATAAATCGCTTCATAAAAACTAAAAAATACCCCACCTGCTCCCTATCAGATTATATATATATATATATATACACGGCTGTATAATGTGATATTTAACTTGTCTTTTCCCCCAGAACCTGTAACATGGAGCAACAGATCCTTTCTCATTAAGGAAACTGTGTTTTAAATGCTTGTTTGTTCTTTTTATGATATTTTACTGTTATTTGCTGAGATGGGATCTTTAAGTGATCAGATTGAATTATTATTAGAAGTTGTTGTATTATTTCTTTTGATTGATCATTCTATTTCTATCTAACATAATTGTAGCGTCAGAGTTATTAATAAACTGTGAGGATGTATTTGATGTAGCACGACGTAGTTCAGAGTTTCTCAACCTGACAGCAGAAAGTGTTGATTTAAGATAAATTTATAATATAATTTGCTTAATAGTTTGAAAAACATCTGTGCGAAATGAATGTTTACAATATATAAAATTCTATATATAATAAAAGTGGAGCTTCCT
Organism: Maccullochella peelii; assembly: GCA_002120245.1. Classification (NCBI taxonomy): domain Eukaryota; kingdom Metazoa; phylum Chordata; class Actinopteri; order Centrarchiformes; family Percichthyidae; genus Maccullochella; species Maccullochella peelii. The sequence goes on from LKNJ01006368.1 coordinate 9,972, forward strand.
TCATTCTCTTGAACATAAAATCACTAAAGTGTCCCATGATCAGATTTACATGAAATCTTGACAGCTGTTTAGTTGTTGGTGTCATGAAAAGGTGGTTTAGGGTTAGGGTGGATGAAGGTCGTGGAGGTCTTCACAGGTCCAAAATTGTGGACCAGATTTGAAACGGACCACAAAACGTACTGGAACCTGTACGAGCGAGACGGATACCAACAGTGTCAGGCTGGTTAAATCTGATTTAATGAAAAAGGTGTAACTACAGGAGTAACTGGCAGCTCTGGATCCACTCAGGTAAACAACACGGCACAGTGACCCACTCCCTGTGAGTTTATCTACAGTAGATTCAGATTTCAAATCAGAATTTAATCATTTCCATATCAACTTCTCTCATAGCAGAGTGAAGCTTTAATGAGGAGAAAAACCTGAATCTCCATTGACAGATTAAATGTGCACGAAGAAGTGAAGTTTCTTGTGCTATAAATAAGTTTTCCCCAGTTAATAAAATGATCCTCAAACCTGCAGGAGCATCAGCAATCAGCAGTCGTCGATAGTTGGCACAAGCCGAGAAGCACATAGTCGGACCCGGTACAAAACAGACCCGTCAGTCCTGGGTCAGCGCTCAGTTCGGTGGACCTGTGAAGACCTGCAGTGATCAGGCCTGTCAGTGCTGTTTGTGTTGTGGTAACCAGGTGTGTGTGTGTGTGTGTGTACGTTCAGGTGATGGGGCATCACAATTCCCAGTTGGATCCTCTGGGAATCAGCTGTGTGAATTTTGATGATGCTCCGGTGAATGCCGGCTTCCAGGACGTCGGTGAGAACGCCGGAGCAAAACAAACTGCTTCCAGCCTGTGGTGTTAACGTTGCTTCCCCC
>LKNJ01006368.1:17390-28595 GCA_002120245.1 Maccullochella peelii
CCCCCCCCCCCCCCCCAACTGTCCCATAATCAGTTTGAATTTACAGAATAATTGATTAAATGCCCATAACCCCCCCCAACATGTCGCTGTTGTGATGAACACGCCGCCGCTCTCTGTGGTGAAGTGGAGCTTTTTTTATTTCTGTTTTAAACGAGCTGCAAACCTTTTTTTCCCTTCCTCTGGGCTTGTCGACACTTCACCCTCTGTCTTGTCTTCTGACACACACAGACGAACAGAACCGATGCGCTGTTGTCAGACTGCTGGAAACCCGATGTTTTAAAATGCAGGATGATGTTGTTGGTGGACCAATCAGCAGCAGCCTGAACCCCCGAATCCAGCCAGTCAGGAAGAGGAACGTCCTCCTCTGTGCTGTCCAGAGCTTTCAAAGGAAAATATTTAAACAAATGAAATAAAAATACATATATTGACAGTCTACATTAACGGTAGCGGCTTGTTTCAGTGTGTATGTTCTCTGCTCTGCTGCCATCCAGACTCACTCCTCAGTACATTTTCAAACTGTACTGTTGAGCCTCCTCTGAGCTGACGTCTCAGTCCAGCTCTGATCTTTTTCTGCCCTCCTGGCTGCTGGAAAAACAAGATTTGATATATTGATCATGTAGATGTAGACCTGTTAATCCACTGATCCTGGATCTTATTAAACACTGTGAAACCTGTCAAACCGTTTTATAATTCTTTAGATTTAGGGATATTTCTTTCTCCTGAATCTGGACTTCTGCTGCCGATGTTGCGGCTTCAGCGTGCCGTCTCCTGGCAACAGGAACAGAGAGAATAGATTTAGTGTCAGGTTGAAATCCTAACCATACGTCCACACAAAGAGCACAAGTTTGACTCCGAGCGAAGCCGTTATTTCCCGAGGAGAGAGCAGCCGCACACTGACCCCCACAACCAATGGGATTCAGGCGTCGAATGGAGGCCGACGTTATGACGACGACAGTTTCTCTTTAGAGCAGAATGGAGGGAAAGTTATTTTTCTGGAGTTGTGTCACATAAGGAGTCGGTCTAGACCTGCTCTTTATGACAAAGTGCCCTGAGATAACGTTATGATATGGCGCTATATAAATAAAGCTGAATTGAATTGAATTAACTTTCGTCTCTGATCCAACCAGGAACCAAGAAAATATTATATTAATTGCCAGGTATTTTGTACATTTAACTACATATAAAAGTGGGAGGAGGGCCGTCACCATCCTTTTCAGTTAGAAGAAATCTTGTGCAGAAAATAAAGAGCTCATGTTTTTTTTCTTGCCCTGGCTGTGGAAACAAAATAATGCTGCACAGCTTCCACCCTGGATCTTAAGTTTTTGGGGGTAAACAGCCCACTTCCTGTCACCAGCTGTGACTAACGTCTGCTGGCCGCCGGCCTTTTGTCAGACATCCTGACAGGTGACTCCACCTGTTGAAGGATCAGTGTTTGCTGTGTGCAGTTAGCAGCAGACTGATCCCGAGCTCTTCGTGTGTGAACTTGCTGATGTCGAACTAACGATGTCTCTCCTCACTTTTACTTTTGTTTTTTATTGTGTTGAAACCCCCCCACTGACCCTAACCCCGCCCCCTCCACCTGCTGCTGTCTGCATGCCTGTTGCTGTCTGTCTGTCTGTTGCTGCACATTCTCCATATTGTTTGTGCTCTTTCATTTGTTACTAACTCACACATGCATGTGTTCATGTGTCCTCGGCCTGTTTCTCTCTGGCGTCCACTCCCTCCGTCCTTCAACCTTATCTCACCTCCTTCCCTTTTTTTTTCTCCTCGAACCCCCTCCCTTCCCCTCCTCCCCTCCTGTCCTGTGGTGCATCATGGGACGTGTAGGCTTCTACGGTCTGGATGAGTCAGACCTGGAAAAGGTGTTCCGGCTGCCCACCACCACCTTCATCGGAGGCTCAGAGAGCGCCCTGCCACTGAAGGAGATCATACGCCGACTGGAGGTAAACACACACACACACACACACACACACACAGAGCTCGATCTATTGATCGCATTTAGATGGTTTCCATGGGGACTGGTCCTGTTTACTAATTTAACTAATTAATGATTTTCTTTTCTCTTAGCTGTCTTCATTTTGTTTTTTTCTAACGTAGCCAGCTGTCATTCACGTTCCTCTTTGACTATAAAAGAACCTTTTCAACATTTCACACATTAATCAAAAACAATAAATTGTATTAATTAATATTATTAGCCTACCTATGGACCTGTGTTTATTAACACACGGGTCCCAGGCCGAAAACGGCGAGGTTTTAGCTTCAGATGGCTTTGGATTATTTGACAATGAAGGTTTATTTGAAGTGAATAGTTGCAGTCAGGATTATATGAACATGTAGACTTGATGTAGGTGTCAAATGTGATGTCTCATTACAGAACAGAAACACAACTAATCATTTTGTTCATAAGGACCTGAGCTATTGATGAGTTGATTGACAGTGAGATAGACCGATCGGTTCATGTACAAGCTTCAGTTAAACAGTGGGCGGGACGCCGGCGTTCTGCTGGGACTGATCCCATCTGAGGGGATGTCCCAGCAGCCCATGGTTCGCTGGGTTCATAGGTTTTTTGGTAACTTCATTAATTGCTCATTTGTTTGGGCCGATATCTGAGGATATGTTCAGTACCAGGTCAGCTGGGTCCTGCGTTGTGGCCTCGTGGCCCTCTCTGTGTCAGAATCTGGTTTTAAAACCTCAGTTGTTTGATGCGCTGCCACACAGAAACCTGGACCAGGTAGTGTTATTCCAGCGCAGGAGGACTTGTTGGTTTCTGGGTCTGTGGGCATATAATGAAGCTTGGGGGGTCAGTAGGGGCCCAAACACTACTTCTATTTGCCCCGAGGCCCCCAGACAAGTTCTTTTTCCATCTTTGTTCTAGTTTAGAAGTCAAATGAAGTGAAAATCACTGGATGTGTTTGTTAAACCGACCTTCAGTCCAAGTCTGAAGATGCTACCTGTACGGGCCACTTACACACCTGTGCTGTGTTTGTTGGTCAGATGGCGTACTGCCAGCACATCGGTGTGGAGTTCATGTTCATCAACGACCTGGAGCAGTGTCAGTGGATCAGACAGAAGTTTGAGACTCCGGGAGTGATGCAGTTCACTCTGGAGGAGAAGAGGACGCTGCTGGCCCGCATGGTCCGCTCCACCAGGTAGACACCTCATCACACCTGACCACACCACCATCAACCTGCTCCAGTGTATATGCACGTGTCTGTGAGAGGAGTTTAGACTCTCTAAGCCCTGCAGACTCTAAACGTTAGACCAGGGGTTCTCAACCTTTTGTAACGTAAGGTCCACTTCTGATTGTTAAAACATTTCAGAAGACCACCTCCCCAAATAAATGAGAAAAAAAATTGTTTTAGCGCCTCATTTGACTGGATTTCACCACAGTCAACACACAGCTGTCATTATGATTCCAGATTTAATGTATTCAGGCTCATATTTCATCACCACGCGCTTTGGAGCTTTTATGGCGCAGGATCGTCTCCTGCATCACTTTTTCATTCCAAAAACCGATCCATTTTGTGTCACTGCATCTGAACGTTACGTTAGTGAACGTTAGCTAGCTAACGGCGGCAAAACATGTTAGTCTCAACCTGATGCTGTGTGGCGATTGGCTGTTGATATTCAAACGTAACTGGTCACTGAAATTATGCATTTTAATGTGAATTCGTGAGCTGCCTCCGCAGCCCACTAGATGGCGCTCTGAGGCCCACCATCGGGCCCCGGCCCACTGGTTGAGAATGGCTGCTTTAGAGGATGCCAGACTCTCTGTATGAAGCTATGATGTGTGTGAGCGGTAATGTGTTAATAATCTGTGTGTGCAGGTTCGAGGAGTTCCTGCAGAAGAAGTGGTCTGCAGAGAAACGTTTCGGTCTGGAGGGCTGCGAGTCTCTGATCCCCGCTCTGAAAACTATCATCGATAAGTCGTCTGAGAACGGGGTGGAGAACGTCATCATGGGCATGCCTCACAGGTAACACACACTTACACACACACACAGTTTGCATCCCTGCCTCTCCCGCTGTTTGTTCACCCAACACTTTCTTCTTTCAGGGGTCGTCTGAACGTTTTGGCCAACGTGATCCGTAAAGAGCTGGAACAGATTTTCTGTCAGTTTGACTCCAAACTGGAATCTGCTGATGAGGTATTTGAACTGCTCTCTGTGTCGTTACTGCTGTTATTAGAACTGCTCCCACAGGAGGCATCATGGAGAACTAGTTTGTAGAGGACCAGACATGCAGGCAGCGTCTCATTACTTGTTTGTCCACCAGAGAGCGCTGTTTAGTTTCACACTGTAAAATGTCCCAACACACAGATCTCCTTTTCTAAAAACGTGTGGGATCCTTAAAAAACGATTGTTTATGTTTTTATGTAAAAGTAAATCCTTTTCACTTGTTTATTGTTATCGGATTTATCTCTGAAATATCTCTCAGTATCAGCCTGTATGTGTTGAGCACCAAACTTCACATTTTGAATGTTTCCACTATATTGGGGCGACATTTTGGAGTTTAAAACCAGACCAGGTCTCTAAAGTGAGCAACTGTAACAGCCTCTGTATGTTTCTCTTATCAGAAGTTCATCACATCGTTTTTAGTCCACTGAAGAAAACGGACTCTTCTTCCGTTGATCTGAGTTACAGTTTGTTTTCTGGACTCTTCTACAGTCTGAGCTGACCTCTGCTCTGGTTTCTCCTCCTCAGGGATCTGGAGATGTGAAGTACCATCTGGGAATGTACCATCGTCGTATCAACCGCGTGACGGACCGGAACATCACCCTGTCTCTGGTGGCCAACCCGTCTCACCTGGAGGCCGTGGACCCCGTGGTGCAGGGAAAGACCAAGGCTGAGCAGTTCTACTGTGGAGACAACGACGGCAACAGGGTGAGACTGACATGCTACAGACGGACAGAGAGACCTCCTCATCTAAAAGATTCACTCACGAGGTTCACCAAACCTCCAGGTGGAGATGTAGACGAAGGTGTGAAAGTCCAACAGGTTTTTTACAATAACTTTATTTATATAAAACCTTTCAAAACCGCGTTACAAACTGATTTACAGCAGTGATTCCCAACCTGGGGTATTTGTACCCCAAAGGGTACTCTGCAGTTACCAGGGGGTACGTGGAAAACTGTGAAGCTCAGCTAATTAGAAAATCTATATTTAAAGTATGATTTGATAATATACATCCACATATTTGTGTTTAGGAAAAGTAAGATTACAGATGTGTGTGATGTTGGTCTCTATAGTTATTGGTAGTCTGCCTCAGTTTCCCACCAGCCTGAGTGCTGGAAGTGGATTCAGACTGCAGAAAGACTCAAAGTAAAGATTCTGTAAATGGTTGAAACAACCAGTTTGTCACAAATGACAGAAATACAAATGCAAACTTTGCCAAAACTAGTGAAACATCCCACTGAACACCACACAGCCTTCCCTTCTATCAGAGGCTTGATAAAGGGGCACTCGGGACCGTCTGAGGGAGCTGTCACTTGCATTTTGTTGTACTTACTTCTTGATTGTTGGTGATGTTGTTGTTAAATGTCTGTCTGTGATTGTATTTGTCTGACAGTTGCCACAGACACACAGAGAATTTCCAGAAGGATAATAAACGAAACTAACAAACTACGTCGGACAAAAAAACGGTTGGGAAGAATAAAAGTAAATATAAACATAAAACTAGATAAAATAATTTTAACAATTAGTTCAGAAAAATCCAGAAGACAAAAGTGAGTTTAAGGAGAGATTTAACAGCTGACACCTTTAGAGACAAACTGTGTGACAGTTTCTTTCATTCTCTCACCTGAAGTTATTTTGGTGTGTGTGTGTGTGTGTGTGTGTGTGTTCAGGTGATGTCTGTTCTGCTCCACGGAGACGCAGCATTTGCAGGTCAGGGTATCGTCTATGAGACCTTCCACCTGTCTGACCTGCCGTCTTACACCACGCACGGCACCGTGCACGTCGTCGTCAACAACCAGGTAACACACACACACACACACACACACACACACACACACACACACACACACACACACACACACACACACACACACACACACACACACACACACACACACACACACACACACACACACACACACACACAGCGATGAACGGTCGGGTGAAAGACTGAGCGGTGACCTGTCTGACGTCGTGTCTCCAGATCGGGTTCACCACAGACCCCCGTGTGGCTCGCTCGTCTCCATATCCGACCGACGTGGCTCGAGTCGTCAACGCTCCCATCTTCCACGTCAACGCCGACGACCCCGAGGCCGTCATCTACGTCTGTAAGGTGGCTGCTGAGTGGAGGGCCACGTTCCACAAAGACGTGGTGGTCGACCTGGTCAGTGCGCACGCACACACACACACGCACGCACAGGCTGATGCTAACCGTGTAGCTGATTCCCACAGGACGCTGCGTCTTCATGCTGTGTGTGTGTGTGTGTGTGTGTGCGTGTGTGCGTGCAGGTGTGTTACCGTCGGATGGGTCACAACGAGATGGACGAGCCGATGTTCACTCAGCCGCTGATGTACAAACAGATCAAGAAGCAGAAGCCTGTCCTGCAGAAATATGCAGAGAAGCTGATTGGAGAGGGAGCGGTCAGCAGGCAGGAGTACGAGGTGAACACACACGCACACACACACACGCACAGAACTTCTTCAGTCAGTCATTTCCTGCGTTTCCCAGGAGGCCGTCTGACAGATTTCAGAGCAGGAACTGTTGGTTTTACTGCGACGTTCAGCTCGTGCTCTGGATGCAGGTTAAAGTTACTGTTTCAGCTGCTGCGGAGAAACGGGAACTAAACAGCAAATTAAAAGTCTCTTTTGTTGTTTCCATTCTGTCTGAAGAAGCGTCACCCTGTTGTTGTCACTGCTGTGTGACGTCACACTACATGATATTAGCGTCAGTAAACATAAGAAATGTGTGTCCTGTTCACTGTGTGAATAAAGCTGAGCAGTTGGTGTGTTTCAGCTCTGATGGTTCCTGGAACGTCACACAGGCTTAAACTGGTTTCACGGTGCAGTGAGGACGTGGTTTGTCCAATCGAGTTATGAAGGCTGAATAAACTCTTGTGGTTTCTTCTGTTTGTAGGAGGAAATTGCCAAATATGATAAGATCTGTGAGGAGGCGCACGCTCGCTCTAAAGACGAGAAGATCCTGCACATCAAGCACTGGCTGGACTCCCCGTGGCCTGGTGAGGGACGTGTTTGTGTCTCTGGGTTTAGCTCCTTGGCACCGTTTACATCACCAGGCTCCATCCGCACTGATAGGTTTTCATTTTAAAAGCACGAGTTCTGTGTTTTAAAACCAGCGTATTGGTGTGGGTGGAGCCTCAGAGTCACACTGACCAATCAGATTCACAAACAAATATGAGACCTGATGAGTTCCTCAGGAGACGTCTTTCTCACCAAATTAGCAGCGTGACGTCGTTTCCTCTCGGATTAAATTAAGCACCTGAGAATCCTGCAGCCACCGTCCTTCGTGAAACCGGTCCCTGGTCAGGATCCTGGTCTCAGTTTCTCTATCAGGCTCCTGGTTCTCCTTCAGGTGGCTGACATGTTGAACTGTTGTTGTCTTCAGGTTTTTTCACTCTGGACGGACAGCCGAAGTCCATGAGCTGCCCCTCGACCGGTCTGACTGAAGAAAACCTGAACCACATCGGACAGGTGGCCTCGTCCGTCCCTGTGGAGGACTTCACCATCCACGGAGGTCTGACATTTTAAATACTTTTATTTTCACTTTAATCTTTAGATTTGAAACATTAAACAATGAAAACTGTGCAGTTGGATTCATTTGCAGCTCCACTCTGAAGATGTGAGTCTGAAGATTTTGTCAGCGGCTCTGCCTTCACACAGTCGTTCATTCAAGCTTTTTTACCTGCTGCTTCAGGTACTCAGTGAGCGCCTTTGTTGTTTCAGGTCTGAGTCGGATCCTGAAGGGCCGAGCTGAGATGGTTCGGAACCGGACGGTGGACTGGGCTCTGGGAGAGTACATGGCCTTCGGATCGCTGCTGAAGGAGGGAACCCACATCCGACTGTCGGGCCAGGACGTGGAGCGAGGGACGTTCAGGTAAACCAGACCCCACGAACCAGGACTTCGGGTGTATCCATCATCTCTGCTTCTGTTTCCACTTCCTGCTTTACAACACAGCGATCAGTAACACAGGACGCCTGCTCGGTGTTATGAGCCTGCAGTTTAGGCACCGTTAGTAGATAAATAAATAACAAAGAGGTCCGAAGTGACCTCACTGCATCCTGTGGTCTGTTCTTCATCGTCACTTCCTCGTCTTCTGATTCGGCAGCAAATTGAGCGGCTGGATTTTTCCTTTTGACCGTACAGAGCAGAGCGAGAGCGACGGCGTGTTTCCACCGTGACAGAAAATATATCCTGTTATAACGAGTTTGTTTTAATGAGATGAAGTGAATATAACAAGAACCTGAGCAAATGTTTCTTTTTGTCACCGTGGCAGCAACCTGCGAGAGAGCGGACCGACAGTCGCGCTGATCAGCTGTCTGGGACCTGGTCTGGACTCTCTGATCCGTTCAGTCCTCTTCTGTCACATGACTCGTATAAAGATGCTGACATGTAAAAGTTCAACACTGCGCTCGCCGACCAAACACAACATGAAAGCATCTGAAACTAAACCTAAAGAACCTAAAACCTAGAACCGTACTGGTCCTTCCTGGTTCAGGTTTTGTGAAGCTCCGGGTGCAGAGAGAAAATATTAAACTAAAGAAGGTCGTCCTGCAGACTGACGCTGTTTGTCCTCTTTCAGCCACCGTCATCACGTCCTCCATGACCAGAACGTGGATAAGAGGATCTGTATCCCCATGAACCACCTCTCTCCCGACCAGGCGCCGTACACCGTCTGCAACAGCTCGCTGTCCGAGTACGGAGTCCTGGGTCAGTCCAAACCCTCTTCAGTGTTCAGCTGTGTGTTAGTAGATCCTCCTCTTTAAACCGAACGTGTGTCCGCAGGCTTTGAGCTGGGTTTTGCGATGGCGAGTCCCAACGCTCTGATCCTGTGGGAGGCTCAGTTTGGAGACTTCCACAACACGGCGCAGTGCATCATCGACCAGTTCATCTGCCCCGGGCAGGCCAAGTGGGTCCGCCAGAACGGCATCGTGCTGCTGCTGCCGCACGGCATGGAGGGCATGGTGAGCACGCACACACACACAGCATCATTATAAAGAGAATAAACTTTTATACATTTATTTTACAAAACAAAGTGTTTTACAGGATTAAAACAATTCAGGAGGAAAATAAATCAGACATAAAATGTAATAAATACATATAAAATAAAAACAACAATATATAATAAAACAAATGAAATAAAATGAATAAAAAGCTTTTTTAAAATGTTTTGAGAAGTGATTTAAAAGACGCCCCTGATTTAAAATAATTCCAGTAATCACTGATTGATAATGATGAGAAATAATTGATCATTGTTAAGTGGATATGCAGCCCAACAGATATTGATACTGATATTAATATTTGTTTTACTTTTTAAATGTTTTCCAGTGTCCGAGCTCTCTGGGGGACAGACTCTCTGTCGTGTCTTGTTATTGATCGCTTGTACAGATACTGATATATCGGCTGTAGTCAGGAGGCATCACTTGACTGTCACCGTTACATTTATAACACAAGGCGACGTGATCAATATGGTGAGAATCGATTGAGACAAACAAACTGCGATTTCACCGAATTTATCTTTGAAACGGTTCGATGGGTCGAACACAAGTGCAGCCTGAAGCTAACGAGGTCACTGAGTCAGACGGGGTGAAGCGGCTCCACCTGGTGGACAGGTCGGAGGGTTGCGTTCACTGTGCTGCTGCTACACAACTCTGTCTGTGTCTTCAGGGTCCAGAACATTCATCCGCTCGTCCAGAGAGGTTCCTCCAGATGTGCAACGACGACCCCGACGTCATGCCGGTAACACACACACACACACACACACACACACACACACACACACACACACCAGTTCCCCTGTGCTAACACGGAGCTAACACGAAGCTAACACTGTCATATATCACTAGTACCTACTTTTAAAGTAATTAGACGGCTTCAAAACACAAACTGAATGTGATTTAGTCGTTTAGTGTCGGCGTGTTTTTTAGATGAATACAGACACCAAATCTCTGAGTTCTTCTTCATCACACGTTTATCAGAATATATTCTAACATACAGTTTCCTGCCCGGGGACTACAGATGGAAATGAGCTCATAGCTAACTCTGCTACAGCTAAGAAGCTGTGTAAATAAATAAATAAATAAATAAATCCCCCCCTCGCCCCTGCGGGCGGTCTGGTACTCCTTCCAGCTCGGGTCCTCTACCAGAGGCCTGGGAGCTTGAGGGTCCTGCGCAGTATCTTAGCTGTTCCTAGCACTGCACTCTTCTGGACAGAGATCTCAGATGTTGTTCCTGGAATCTGCTGGAGCCAGTCTCCCAGTTTGGGGGTCACAGCCCCGAGTGTCCCGGTTACCACGGGGACCACTGTTGCCTTCACTTTCCACATCTCCTCTAGCTCTTCTCTCAGCCCTTGGTGTTCCTCGAGCTCCTCCTGATCCTTCTTCCTGATGTTGCGGTCGCTACATCCATCACCGCTGCCCTCTCCTGCTGTTTGTCCACCGCTACGATGTCCGCTTGGTTCCCCATCACCAGTGTGTCAGTCTGTATCTGGAGTCCCGCAGGATCTTAGCTTGGTCATTCTCAACCACCTTTGGAGGTGTGTCCCATTGTGACCTTGGGACTTCCAGCTCAGACTCGGCACAGATGTTCCTGTACACCATGTCAGCCACTTGGTCATGGCGCTCCATGTACGCCTGAACATCAGGGCTTCCTGCTGGTTTCACTTCTGATTAGACTTTTGAGCCAAACAAACAGATTCAGACTTGATGTGAAATAAATGTTTGTTTGAGTTGAATTAAACTTGAAACATGAGTGTCTCTCTCTTGTTCCTGTCTCTCTCGCTCTGTCTCTCTCTCTCTCTTGTTCCTGTCTCTCTCTCCTGTTCCTGTCTCTCTGTCTCTCTCCCTGTCTCTCTCTGTCTCTCGTTCCTGTCTCTCTCTCTCTCTCTCTCTCCTGCTCCTGTCTCTCTCTCAGCACATCTCGGAGGACTTTGCGGTGCGTCAGCTCTACGACTGTAACTGGATCGTGGTGAACTGTTCGTCTCCTGGAAACTACTTCCATGTTCTCAGACGACAGATC
>LKNJ01006369.1:0-19901 GCA_002120245.1 Maccullochella peelii
CCCACATTCACACTAACCACTCACCACGCATGCCGCCCACCCCCGACCCCCCGCCATCACTGTCCCTATCACTAGCACCACCACAGTCAATGACCTCGTCCCCCTGCAGCTGCAGCTTCATGCAGCCAGGATGCCCGGTGCCTCTGGGCCCAGTTTCTTTCCACCACACACACTCACTCACCACTGCTTTTACCTACAACCCACTTTCCTGCACCTGTCCAGCATCAGCCTCCTTCAATAACACACTCCACAAACACTCACGCACACAGCACTCATACAGGCCAACTTAGTATGTTCCATCAATATTCGCTACAACAGTTCCACTTTCATACACCACCAAGTCTTCATTTCTCCCTCCTTCAGTTTCTCCACTGTGTGTCTGTCTCTGCCACCTACAGCAGACAAACCTGATGACCAAACAGAAATCTGAAGTAGAGCAGAGCTGCATGACTTTATTGTTATAGAGAGACAGACGTTTTAACTTTCACAGTGTTGTTGTGTTTTTGAAACAGAGAGGGAACTCCTCATTTAGTTAATACTGCATACTCCAAATATGCTGTGTGATGGCTATGTCATGATGTATTCATTTATATACTACTAGTAGTATACTACTTACAAATTCATTTACATACTTCTAAAATGTTTACGGCTATCAGGTGCTTGTCTTTAAAAGATAGTTCTACATTTAATGGAAATACGCTTATTATTCACTTTCTTGCTGAGGGTTAGACTAGAAGATTGATACCACTGTCATGTCTGAGTTGTATATGAAGCTGCAAGCAGGAGACGGTTTGCTTAGCTTAGCATGAAGACTGGAAGCAGGGGGAACCAGCTAGCTTTGTCCGAAGGTGACACATTCTGTCTTGCTGTACACTTGAAAGAAATGAGGTATAAAGTGTTAATTAGTGAGCTTTAGAGCTGCTGGTAGGCGATGTTTGTTTTTGTTTTTGCCTTTGGACAGAGCCAGGCTAGCTGTTTCCCCCCGTTTCCAGTCTTTATGCTAAGCTAAGCTAAGCTAACCATCTCCTGGCTGTAGCTTCATATTTAATGGACATTTTCAGACAGCCTGAGTGCCATGTTATGAAAGTTGGAGCCAGGCTGACATGTTTTGGCTGAATCTGATATCTAATATCAGAGTTGTTGAACAAAGCTTGAAGCTTCATGTTGCGGTTGACATGTGTATTGTATCATTTCTCACTAAAATATTCTGAAGGAGATCATGTGGGAAAAGCTAAAACACTTGGAGAGACGTGTTAGTTGTTGCTAATTCCACAGCAATGGACTACAGTCAAAAAGTCAAGTCATACATTTAATGACTTCTGACTAAGCATAATCCAGATAGACTTGTAGCTGCACCGATGACCTGTGACTCCTCTTGGACTCGAGCCTTGAGAACAATAATGGCTGGTGCCAGCAGCGCAGGCAGAGACAAAGCAGGAAAACTACCTAGCTAGCTGTTTGCACCAAACATGTCCAGTGACACATTCAGTAAGGATGAGGAGTTTCCCTTCATCTCACATGTAACTGCACTGCAGTTTCTTGTTGTATACCCAAATGTTTCTGTCAGGAATATCCACGTATTATTACCATGGAATATGTTTGGAACAGTAAAAACTAATTCTGCTATTATACTGTTGGTATTTACATTTTGAAACAGCATTAAAATGGGTGAGAAACACATTTTGAAGGAGTCAAAAAGTCAAAGTTTGAGACTTGAGATTTGACTTGACACTCTGTCCCACCACTTTCACACACGTCAGGAGCCACCATGGTCACTCGTGCAGGGAGTCTCATCTCTTGCTATTGTCTTGTGCAGACATCACACACACACGCACACACTTCTTTCCACTCTGAGGTGACGTTGCCGAGCGTCACCGTGGCGACAAATTGTAGGCGGGGATGGCCTCGACATGAGCGCGTAAGATAGAAATTGAGAGATGGAGGAAGAGAAAGTAGGCAGATGTGAAAGCCTGGTGTGTGTGTTGGTGTGTGGGCGTCTCTCAGTAAAAGCTCTCCCTGCAAGGTGCGTGTGTTTGTGTGTTGCCTCTGAGGGCGGTATGTGTGACGCTTGCATGTATGTATGTGTGAGTGTGTGCAGATGAGAGTGTAGGCTGAGGACGCTTGAAAAGGCTTATCTGTGACGTGTTTATGTTGATCCAAAGTTGAGGTTTTGGGGACATCCTACAGATGTGACAAACATGAGAACATTATAGACTATCTATCTATCTATCTATCTATCTATCTATCTATCTATCTATCTATGCTTTGATGGTTTGACACGTTTAATTAATTGTTTAGCACACTCATATTGCAAGATGTCTCAAAGGGCCGTATGTTTGCTTTTTTTAGTTATTTTAATTTTATTTTTGATATTCTGTGTAGTATCAGAGCTTATAGGTTGTTTGTCTTATGTCAGTAAAAATGCTGACACCTGTGTGTGTCTGTGTGTGTGTGTGACCTCAGTGCCACGTGAGCAGCTGCTGCAGACAGAGGAGTACGACTTGAACGTGGTGCGCCTGTGTATCCAGGTTTTCCTGCAGGATGAGAACGGCCACTACACCCGACCGCTCAACCCCATCGTCACCAACCCCATCTACGACAACAGTGAGTGGCTGAGCTGCTTCAAACTCTGTTCATGCTGACGTCATGTTGGGCAGTTACGAGCAATTGAGAACATAATGAAATTGCCGTGTAATTGTAGTGACGGAAATACAGGCTACTTGAGGTTAGGTGTGTCCACCTGTGGATTTCAAGAGCTGATGATGATGCAAATATTTTGTGCTAATCATGTCTTTTAATAGTCTTACCTAGGCTTAAAGGGTAATTGCGAGAGGTTGAGCTGTTTTCATACAGTATGTACCTGTAGCTGTGTAGTCTGTGCACGTAAGTGTTTGTTTGTTGCAAGACCTGCTTATGTGTGTCCAGTAGATATTCTGTGTTGCACTAGTACAGTGTTCCTCACACATATTGAGAAAGAGGAAGTTCTTTATACACACTAACCCTCAAACAACACTGTTACCATGGAGCACTTCCTCTTCTGACAGCAGGCATGTGACATGTGACTCAACCTGGTGAGGCTTCAACTGTAAACTGAATTTGGTCTTTTTATAAATTGAGGCAAATATTGAAAGTTACACCGAGCTACTAAAGCTAGATCAAGTGAAGGCAGAGTCTGACTTTATCATTCTTGGAAAAATAAATGTTGTCTTACTTGTAGTATGCAGTCTGAGTTGTTAGATTTGTTGCATCTGTTGGGTTGCATGTTTACAACTTGTTTCTGCATCATCAGGGGCCCCAAACACAGCTGAGCTGAGGATCTGCCGGGTCAACAGGAACAGTGGCAGTGTTAAGGGAGGGGATGAGATCTTCTTGCTGTGTGACAAAGTACAGAAAGGTACATACTATCAATGTTCTGTAGGCCTTTGCAATCAATTGCATTTTAGCATTTTAATATTTTACCCATTTTACAGTACACTGTATGTTTTTTTTCATGTAGCTTGCATCTATTTTCTCTCCATTCATCGTCATTCAATCCATTTATCCATTCATCTGTAGCCGTAGTGCCCATCTCTTGGCATGTTCATTCAGTTTTCCCATTCCTGTCATCCCATCATCCCCCTTTTCTCCAGATGACATTGAGGTACGATTCTTCTCCCCCGATGGCTGGGAGGCCAAAGGCTCCTTCTCCCAGGCCGATGTTCATCGCCAAGTAGCCATCGTCTTCAAGACTCCGCCCTACTATAACACCTCCATAACAGAGTCGATCACTGTGCAAATGCAGTTACGGCGACCTTCTGATCAGGAAGTCAGTGAACCAATGGATTTCAGATATCTGCCCGACGACAAAGGTGAGCAATGATGATCCCCTTCTTTCTGTTACTGGTGAACTCAAACTATCGCCATTCCTCTGTGTCAGATGGTAGTGTCCAGGAACTGGGCCCCACTTAGATTCAGGTGATATATGTGAACATTTTGTGTTTGCTATAGATCCTTACGGCTACAATGAGAAGAAGCGCAGAAGAGAGAACTTGATGAGGATATCAGGATTGTCAGGTAACAGATATGGTACTGTATATACAGTACAACTGATCTGATATAATTCCACATGTGCATGTCAGTATGTTTGTATTGTAACAAAGCTTTCTGGCCTTTCCATAGGTGGTCCTTTTGCTGGTCTGGCTATGAACAGGCCAAAGGCAGTGCCACAGAGTACCATGAGTCACATGCGGAAAGGTAACTGGTTTAACTTGGTTTCCCTCAAATGGCAATGATTAGATGTTAAGCAAAATACAACATTTCCATCCAGATCAGGATAATACTGCCCTGTTATTACACTAAAAGTCACTATATGTTTTCCAGACCTCAGCAACATGTACCTGAGGCAACAGCCCACATCTACGATGCAGCAACAACCTGTATTCAACCAGCCCTACCAACCAAGCCCTCAGAATGTAATGATGACATCACAGGCTTCTAATGTACCTGCAAGCCATCCATGGGTAAATCCCAACCCAGCAATCTCAATGAATACAGTCACCATAAACCCATCTGGTGTCATGAGCAATCTGCCACGTCCTAATAGCAGCAGGCAACAGCAGCCAAACCGTGGATCTGGTTACTCCCACAGGGTGGAGCACAACAGCTTTGAGAATAACACACTCCCTCAGCTCTCCATAGGGGACTTGCAGTGCTTGGATACAGTCCCCCAGGCCTCTGGAATGAGCCAGCCAGAGTCCCAGCCGCTCTTCCACCTGCAGCACCAAAGGGTGGAGCTCGCCTCTGAGACCCGGGCCCAGAACCATCTTGGCAACCAGAACCAGGGTCTCCAGACGTGGCCCAATTTCAATACCCTCAATTCAGTCCAGAACACCTTTAATGGGTCAGTACCTGGAGGTGGAGGGGGGTCACAGGGGATGGGCTCTTTCCCCTTCCTGGAGGGAATGGAAGGGGACGATTTTCTGAAGGGCCTGGTGGGAGGAGGGTCTCAGACTGGCTTCCAGCTGAAGCAGGAGCCCCAGATCACAGTGAGAGAGACCCATGCTTCTCTCATGCAATCCCCAAGGGAAAACCAAGGAAATACTTACACCAACTTGCTTCCTCGTCCTACGAGCAATGGCACCAATATGGATTCAATGAGGCAAGACTGTAGTGGCCAGCCTCTTAAAAATCTGCAAAATCCTTACTCAAACAACGGCATGGCCTCCGAAGCCCACTATCCAACTGTGGCTGACTGGCTCAAAGCAACTCCGCAAAGCGACTAAAAGCAGTGGTACTTTTGTTATCAGGTAATAAACAGAAGGAGCTCCAAGGAATACGTTGGTCTTGTTTATCCTTCCAAAGCTAGAAATTTTTCTTCTCCCATTCTGTCCCGGCAAGGCTGAGTGGGCACATTTGCTTGGGTTATTACATCAGTGGGCATAAGAGCACAATTACTGGCAGCCAACTGGATCCATAACCAGACCAAAGGCATTGTTTATAGGTTGTAAAATTGATTATGCACTAGTTCCTAGAAATCACCAGCAATGCTTCCTACACCTGATTGGCCAAACATGGCGCTTAGTAAGCTGTCATTGGTCTTTGCTTCCAATTATTAATCTTTAAAGACACCTTTCTCCTGAAAATAATCAAATTTGATTTCTTGATACATTTGAGATTTCAGAACTTTGCCGCATTTTATATCAAGGATGCCTTGTTCAATTCCCCAGTTTACAATTGGTTTACAGTGCGATTCTGTACAAGTTCCACCCCAACCTGTAACCTCTAAACTGTTGGGGTGTTTCAAGAGGTGCCAAGTGGTGACGTCATTCTCTCACTCCCCCTAATTCACTGATTGGTTTGGCTTCCAGCTGCTGGGGTTATGGACCTCAGTGGATATTCTCCAGACTAGTCAATAAAACTGAGCTCACATGAGTTCAGGCTTCTGCAAGGCTAAGACCTGTATGTGGGTAACCCATGCCTTAGGTCGTAATGATGACCGCATCAAACGACATGCTGATGGTTTCCAAGCCAAAGTTAGATTTCCGAAGTGAATGTACTACTTTCTTTCTTTGTCTTTCTCAGGTGAAGTTGGATTCACTGTCAACATACTGTATAGTAATCAATGTTTTAACCTTGAAAAAAACCAGGGGGGTAAATGGAAAAAATGGTTTATTTTAAAGTCTTTACTTTTTATTGCTTTCTTGAGGATTCTTACATATTATGCTGTGTTATTGATTTTTTAAATTTTTTTATTTTGAGTATTTGCTATTAAGTGCACTCTGTACATACATGTTAGCCATAGTTGAGAGTGAGAGACTCAAGAGCTGGCAAGGTACTGAAATTTCCATTGAGGAAGTGGAAGGAAGCACATTGAGTGTTGTCTTTCTTTTGTAATGACTATGTCATACCAGTGATCACATGTGTTATACAGTGTTCTCAGAGCAGTTTTATAGATACAGATGTCAATTTTGTGTTTAATTGTTGTTTCATTCATTCAGCTGAGGCTCTAACCAGTAGCTTCACAGAGCGTCTTGCTCGAGGACATTGTGTTAGGACACATGGCTGATAATGAACAAACAGTGGCTCAACTTTGTGACCTGCCAGCAGCTGGCAGGTCTCGGTCACCTGTAGCCTAGTTCATCTGAGCATGTTGGGTTTTTTGTTTTTTTTTACGTGTATGACTTCCAGAAGCTTTTCGGTTTTAAATGAAATTAAATATTTTAATGACTACTTTGTAAGATTTGCTTTTCTTTGATTTTTCTACAGGATCAGTTCTTAATAAACAGAGTCCATCTTATTCCACATCTTTTGTCATTTAATTATCACATTATATTCTTACACAATATACATGATTTTCACATGCAAGCACACATAACAGTTATGCAAGTGATAAAGCATTCCCTGATATATGATCATAGAGGCCAAGTGCATTATTTACTATACTGTGACACCGCAGAGTCTATTATCACACTTATAACATGGCCTGTTAAAGGAACACTTTGGGAAATACACCTATTTTCTTTCTTGCCAAGAGTTAAATGAGAACATCAGCTGAGGTTACTGCTCCCAGCCAAGAAATAGTGTGGCACATAACCCCACGTAAAACTGCAACATGTAGCACAAATTCTTTTACGTTCTTCTGAAATGTTTACGGCTATCCGGTGCTCGTCTTTTAAAGATAGTTCAACACTTTGGGAAATGCACTTAATCACTTTTTTGCCAAGAGTTTGACTAGAAGATTGATACCACTCTCTTATTCATCAGTCAAATATGAAGCTACAGCCAGGAGACTGTTAGCTTAGCTTAGCTAGCATGGCTCATGTCTGACGTGTACACTTCAACGAGCAAGACATAACATGTTAATTAGAGCGCTTTAGAGTTGCTGGTAGGCAGATTTTGTTACTTTTGGACAAAGTCTTTATACCAAGCTAAACTAACTGTTTCCTGGATGTATATTTACCGAACATGAGACATGAGAGGAGTATCGACCTTCTTACCTAACTCTTGACAAGAAAGCAAATAAGCCTGTTTCCCAAAAACAATTGCTTCAAACAATTTGATTAGAATATCCAAATTTGCTCAGTGAATCGTAAACACTCATTGTCTGGTCAAGGCATTTCACAGCGACATTTTGTGGAACTAGTTCAATTCATAACATTTTAGCAAAAATGTATGATGGCTTGAACATACAGCAGACTGTATACTTGGATAATGCTGTGTGTCTGAGAAGCACACTTTATGGAACACAAACATTTATTCAATACTCTAAATGATCAGGTTTCTGTACAGAATATGGTCGAATTTAGAAGTCGCCAGTTGCACAATAGAGGAAATGTAGTGACTATAATTACAGTCTCTACTGTTGAGTAATGTCAGTTGAGTAAGTGGATACTGTGTTTGGCCCGAACACTTTTAAACATGTTGCTATTAACAAGTATGAATAAACAAGTCTCTATTCAATTTAGAAGTTAAAAAAATGGCTCAAAACCATTATATAATTATCATAGATTGTGGCTTATACCAAAGTATCAAAATATTTGATTTATTTTTGTATGTTTAATATCAAACCGGTTGGCTGGGGCCTTTCTGTGTGGAGTTTGCATGTTCTCCCCGTGTCCGCGTGGGTTCCTCCCACCATCCAAAGACATGCAGGTTAGGTTAACTGATGATTCTAAATTGCCCGTAGGTGTGAATGTTTGTTTTTCTGTCTCTATGTGTCAGCCCTGTGATTGACTGGCGACCAGTCCAGGGTTTCCCCCGTCTCTCGCCCAATGTCAGCTGGGATAGGCTCCTCCCCCACAACCCTCTGAGGATAAGCGGTATAGATGATGGATGGATGTTTAATATTGAGTTTTTACACAAATTGTGGTTAATGTTAGAAATTAATAAATGCAGACACTTTTGCTTTTAGTAACAGCTCAATGTTTAGTACTAAACTACTCAAGGACTGTTTATTTTAATCTCTTATTAATAGTGTTTCTCCATATGGTCTTTTGCAGATATAGGCTTTAACAGCTCTCTACAGATGCCCCTTTTTGTCCCTAATATTAAATGTCTCTTCATAATGCATCTTTCAGTACTTACATCAGATACAGTCTAGGATGGGAAAGTCACTATGTCATCGCCTGTTGTTTGTGTACAACACTGGCCATCAAAACGAATTTTTGGTTTGCACGTCATTTGCATGTAATGACGTCCGAACCTGACTCATATGAAACTGAATGTTACCTCAAGGTTTCAATATTCCGGTGGCAAGAATGTGAGAAATATCTAATAAATATCTATAAAATCTTCAAAGTCAGCTGCTGGAGCTTGCAGATATTGTCTCGCCACCACACTGTGTCTTGCTCAGTGCCACTTCAGCAGGGCAGATGCTTGTTAACACAGGGGCAACATCACACATCCACAGATTGAAGGACAGACTTTTAAACTTGGCCACATATTTTACTTGCTATTAGTACGTCTGGTAGGAGATATTTCCATAACCTGCATTTTACATACCATATTAGGACACCTTCCTCTGTTAAGCAAAAGAATGAACCTATTATTCATGAATTACATTTCAACAAGAGTCTACAGCCATGCCAGTGGCTCTGTGAGGCTGTATTGAGCTAAATAATAATGTCTACAACCATACCCACAATGACAATGAATTTGCATGTGTAATATTTACTATAACTACCATCTTACCATCTACCATCTCATTTGATAGGACTAAACACAAAGTACAGTTGAGGCTGATCGGAATGTCTCTGGTTTTGGAAAGTATTGGACATTTTAAAATTTTGATCTGATGATGTAGTACAGGAATAGTCAGGAGATCACCGAAGTCATTAGGGTTCATTTTCTGGGTACCATGACATTTCATCTAATAGTAATTGAGATATTTCAGTCTGGACCAAAGTGTTGCCCAACATTGCCATCCCTAGATCTGTGCTGCTACCGCGGCTAATAAAAACTCCAAAATGTTTTAGGCTGCAGTTTTCTGTTCCCACCCTTTAATGTCAGAAGATTAGAAAACCAATGATCCCAGCCTTTACTTTTTTAGCTGTGACTCACATAGACAATACTGTAAATGTAAGGAGTATGATTGAAGAAACATCAAAACCTATTTTTGTAATGACAGTCATGATAATTCTGAGAATTTGTTTCATATTAACAACAAATGTCGTTACACTGATGTAAATACAATTAAACAAATGACAAATCTGACAAATCAACATTTTGATTCTAATCTTGTTTCTTGAAAAATTCTGCATTCGATATCGCCACGGTACTTTACAAGCAGTGTGTCCTGAAGCGTCATTACCAAGGAATCCAGGATGTGCTACATTGGAGATGTTTGTTTTCTCTTGTATTAGGAGACTGAGGTGAAATGCTGTGTGTAGCTTCCTTCCTGTCTCGTTGTCAGGAACCACAGCAGACCCTGATTTAACAAGCCGCTCACGGGCTTTTGGTTTTGGTTCGCTGGTCCCAACTCATTTGCAGACAACATTTTTACTTTCAATTCAATCTACAGTCTTTGTCATTTTGATTCAGTCTTCTGAACCAAAACTTAAATGACCATAGCCCCTGCTGGTGGTTATAAACATTTCTTAGTAATATCAAAACACTATAGCCTGGAGAGATTTACAGCTGCATTAATCCATTTGTTTGGGCAGAACTCAAGCAAGCTAAAAATACCACGTTTTACATATTTTGATCATATAAAGTTGATATGACTTATGTGTTAGCAAACTATTACCTCATCCAGGAGTGGTGGAGCAACTTTAGCAATTCATTTGAAGTCGTGTTTTTGGTCTTTTCACTCTCCTTTAAGCTTTGTTTTGGTCTGCCAGATGCTAGCTGCTACCTGCTAAATGCTCCACTATGCCTACCAGCTAGTCGCTAACTTTGTCTGTCTTCTGTTTTAAAGTGGGCAGGTGGCACACAGTGGGTTTATCACAGCTTGTTCGCTGTGGTTGGAAAAGCGCTCTGTAGCTGGTTGGAACTGCAGAGTTAGGGCTTGTGTCCACGTAGCGTTTTTTTTTTTTGGCAGAAAAGTTCTGGCAGGACGTTGGAGGAGCGCTGGGCCTGTGTCCACATAGCGTTTTTTTTCTGAGTGCCAGCAGTGAGAGAAAAAAAAATGCACGTGGGGTTTGTTTCTATGACAAATATCACCACTCTGCCATTGTGAAATTAATACATATCGCTCATAGCGTTTTACTCTTACTATTTATTTGTATGGCTTTTTTTTCATATTTTGTATGGATGAGCTTAGTAATTGTGACACCGCTCAGTCTGACAGCCGTACAGCAAGGAGGATGTGAGTGCATGATAAAAGCACGCTCACCAGCAACATCCAGTGTTCCCACTGCTCCCACAGACAGGCTTTTCTGTCTCTATTATGATAGTTTCTGTCTGACATATCAAACAACTCTGGACAGACAGACACGGCAAGAACAAGCTTCTCCTCCATCTTCTGGGTTACCAGGGTGACGAGTCCCATCCCATCTGTTGGTTGCCTGAAAAAAGCGCCGGTGACGACACCAGCGCCTTTCTGAAAAGTTCAGAGATTTTCAACTAGAAGCGCTCGGAGCACAAAAAAGGCGGCGCGCTCTAATAAAAAGGCCCTGGGTGCGCTCGCTTCTCAATTGAAAAAAGACCCTGGCACTCAGAAAAAAAACGTTATGTGGACACAAGCCCTTAGGTGATAATTCTCTGTGGGTTTGTCACTACAAGCGACACCTTTCACATTATACAAATCCACTTAACGTGTTGTTTGTATAAAAATATTGATTAGTGCAGCTTTAATTTTTTTTGTCCTCTCAGACAAAAAAGAGATGGATGGAAAGAAACCCAAAACTTTGGCAGGTTTTGTTCTTTGTAAAGTAATCTACCTGGCTCCTAAAACTGAAAACAATGGGTGAATTTTAGAAAATACCAATAACCACAGCTGGTCAATAAAATGTTTTCCTGCTGCGCTCTTTCTTTAGAGGTGAAATGACGTAATGCACAACAAATGTGTTTGTTCCTGTAACATGGGTTACTACATTGACCTTTTGACAGAACACTGAGATTTTGACATCTGAACATCTGAAATTTCTCTCTTGACGTTCAGCCAGAGTTCACTTTAGACTCCACTGCAAGACTTGACTTTTCTTTCTCTGAGTGCGCCTGTCCAAAGGCTCAAGCACAGTGCTGTATGGATACTGCAGCTTCATTAAATGACCGTTCAGCTTGTTCAGATTTGGAACATGTAATTTAGCATGCCCCACATGTAGCCCAGGGCTAACAAACCCTGTTCCTGAAGATCTTATTCCCAGGCTTCGATGTTTAGTGAATCCTTAACCCACTACCAGAGTTAATAAATACACGTGTGAACAGAGGTTAAGCTAGCACTGGGCTGGGTAATGAAACTATGTATTGCAACATCAAATCCAGTTTATTGGTAAATAATAAGAGGACCGAATGTCCTCACATAGACGATGAAGTAATTCTTCCACAGTCAGGACATTTCACTTCTGCAAAGAGCTGCATTAGGACTTTGGACTTGGGGTAAACAGGAGGTTCTCACACTACAAACACTGCACGAGTGTGTGGTTGCACATGCATGCACATTATGTTGCATCTGTGTGTGCAGCCATTTTTGCCTCTCTGTGCATACATAGTGAGAGTTTGTCCCAGGCGCCTGGCACAGTGTGTCTCTCTCAGTATTTCCTAACCATGTCCTGGAAAGCAAGGCAAGCTGAACCTGTTTAGCCACCTATTTCCAGTAATGCCCCTCCTCTGCTGCTCTGTCTCCTCCCTCTTCCCTCAACCCCCCAAACACTCAAACACCCACACCCCTCCCCTTCCTTTGAAGCTCGCAACCCTCTCTCACTGCAAATGGTTGCAGACAACACCAGCATCCGGTCACACTCCACCTGAATGCACGTGCTATTGTCTTACCAAATTAGGCTGGGTTTACTACAGGCTTGTCACTGACAACAACAGTGCACTCGCAGAGGTGTATGCATGCAATACTCATAATAGAGAGTTAGATTTTAATGGTATATATCCACTTCCACTAATGTTTCGTGGATAATAACATAACTGGTGATTTATCTGAGGTTATCATACACAGTTACATAGTTTTATGTATATTATTCACATTAAATTCAAACAAGTTAAAACAAATCAGACTATCTGGGGATTCATATTACTACATATAGCCATAAATATGAATATAAATATGATTTTTTAATTCATAACTATCTGTCTCAGTTATGTCATAACCACATATAGTCATATTTTCCACCTATAAGATCACTGAGCCAAGACCTCTATATCTCTGAGAGCAACTTCCCTGATCCTACAATTTGCAAACTTCCTGCAGCACATTTTAATTATAGGTATTGTACCTTACGTGTAACTAGAAAGGCTCCTCATGCAAGACCTAACTCATGTTTGTGAGCAGGGGAAATCCCACAAAGCTTTTACTGTGAATGTTTGACCAGAACAGTGTGTACCTGTGTTCAGTAGGCTTATGTCACGTGTCCCCATTGTTTATAGAGATCTCTAAAGGTGAGTGAGTTGAGTGAGTAATAGTCCTTGTTTATGTATGCTAATGTGGAAGTGGATAGGAAGAAGTGGAAAACCCTCTGCTGTAATTTATTCAACAGTGATATAGAGTGCCATGCAAAGCCAAAACACAGTAACTACATATGTGGTCAAAATTTAGTTGATTTTTGACTGGAAAACGGCATGTTAAATTTGCACAAACTTCAACAGAGAGGTAAAAACCAAAACGCAGTGACAGCACTCCAGCTAGCTTTAACTAGCTAGCTAGAGTGGAATTAAAGCTAGCCTTAGCTAAAGCTAATTCACTGACTTTTCCCCAACGTGTTTCCTATAATTAAAAAATCAATTATGAACCTCCAATTTCTTAGTAATTGAGTTTATTATACCACATACATAAGGCGGTAGCTAAATGTAATCAAAATAGAGAAAAAAAGTAACACCAGAGAAACAAATTAAAGCTAACTAGCCTAGCTTAGATGCCATTTAGATGGTCCAAACATAGAGTACAGTATCTGATTTCATTGTAATATATTCCAAAAAGGTATAAAATTAAGGTTTTTACATCTTATATAGCTGTTACTGACTTTAGCACAGTAGCCCTCACACTTCAGACCCTTTTTTCTCAACTTCACTGTTTGTTTTACACTTACACTTCAGATAACAGTACTTGATGAGTTCAGTACAACAGTGTTATCTAGTTTTGACGCTGTAGTCGGTTACTGTATTTCCTTTTTTGACAAGCAATCACACAACCTTGTCAACATACTGTGGCATAAACAGGTGTTAAATAACACACAAACTTTAACTGAGTTCTGTATGTTCCACAAATATTATCTTTCGACAGTTCCACTTTTGTATGAGCCTCATGTATAGTTTGTGCAATACACGCGTATGCAGAACAAAGAGAACACACTCACACACAGAACAAGGGGGAACCAGTGTTTGTGAAAAGTACACAAATCACTTTCAGGCCAATCCAGCGTGCTGCCCGGCAAAAATACACCATATAACCAGTTAGGAACTCTGGAATTTCAGAGTGAGCGAAGGAATGCTGTGTTAGAGTGAAGTCATAGTTCTGGTTAGATAAGGAGGCTAAATCTGTACTCAGGAACAGAACCCGATTGGCTTAGGGATTCTTTGAACTATTTTATGCTGTCAAACAGTCCTTTATGCATACCACGCATTGTGGTTGTATAACGCAGGAATATACAGGGTAAGTTTGTGGCTGCCCCAGAAAGTTTTTTTTATTCTCTGTGAAATGTGTAGCAATAGTAGCCTAGGCAACATTTTCTCCTAAAAATATCAGACTGTCCTAATAGAAAATACTGGTGCAATAGTCTGGAGCTGGACTGTAGATAGACTGATGTGTTTCTTTTGCTGCATCTTCATTTTGGTGATTTCTTGCCCATCCATTAGGAGCTGGACAGGAGTGTCTCTCAGAACTCCCAGACATCAAAACATCCTGCTTGAGGAGCTTATAGTGCTAAATTCTTCAATTTCCATGCCTAACTTCAATCAATGTTATGTCAAACTACATGTCCACAAACCTTTATGTACTTTTGGTCTGGGGCTGTTTGACTTAGGCCTCTATAGTTTCAGTTAAATGAATAGTTCAACATTTTGGGAAACATGCTTATTCAGTTAGATGAGAAAATCGACACCACTTTGTTTTTTGTGTGGATTAAACAAACGAGATGTACCGTGTTTGTTGGCGAGCTTTAGGGGTGCTGCTAAGCATATTTTAATTTTAATTTAACCTTTGGACAATGCCAGGCTAGCTGTTTCCCCTGGTTCTAGTCTTTATGCTAAGCTAAGCTAACCAGCTCCTGGCTGTAGCTTTGTATTCAACGTACAGACGTGAGAGTGACATCGTTCTTCTCATCTAACTCTCGCCAAGAAACCGAAGCGTCTGTGAGCTGTCAGCAGTTCAACCAAAGAGTTTTCATTTTAATAGCTTTTACAGTCATGAATGGGAGCAAAATCCCTGCAGCCAGGTTCCAAGATCTGTTAGAAACCCTGAAACCAGAGGAGTGGAGGCTGCATCCTATTTACAGTACATCCAACAATCACACAATAACATATGGGTGTCATGTTCGGGTGTCCTCATACTTTTGACCACGTAATGTATTTCTAAAGCTCGTTTTTATATCGATTTGCTTTTTTATTGTCTTTGACCTTCCTATATCATCACAGTACAAAATGTCACAGGTGCTCAGCACAAACCCCAAATACCAGGACCATCATCACCTCAAGCATGTTCCCACACACAGTGACATCACAGGTCAACACTTTGTCATCTTTCGCATGGGATCCTGATGCCGTCATGTCACCAACGGCAGCCTCAGTCTCACACACCTACATTGTGGCATCACACCGTCATCGTCTGCTGTCCACCCCTTAGTGAATCTAATGTGACAACTCTGCACATGCCCCCCACCCCACCACCTCCACCCACACACACCTACACACACACACACCACTACAGGGCTCCCTCCTA
Source organism: Maccullochella peelii (assembly GCA_002120245.1). Lineage (NCBI taxonomy): Eukaryota > Metazoa > Chordata > Actinopteri > Centrarchiformes > Percichthyidae > Maccullochella > Maccullochella peelii. Next base: position 15,518 of record LKNJ01006369.1, read on the forward strand.
AAACCAAATCCAACACCTGTGCACTCACTGCTTGCGTTCAAGAGCAGCTTTCCTCGCGCTCACAGCAGCATAGTCACATGCCGCCCCCACAAACCTTACTACAGGGTTAACTGAACAACACTTGGTTTGATTCTGAGAGCTAGTGAAAGCACAAAGGGGAATCCATCCTCAAAGCAAAGTCATACATGTCATATAAGTCAAATCTCAGAGCTGCTATGTCAGCAATAAAACCAGTCTGATGTGGGTAAGTGATAGTAGGCTACTCAATGTCACAAACTAATTTCACAACAATTTTTTTAGATTTTTAATCACATGACATGACAACATGATATTTCTTTCTTAAAATGGATTTTCAGAGAAGAAAAAACAGCTGTTAGCATATCTTTGCACCTTACAGTGGAGTGTTAAAAGAGGAAATCGTGTCATGTCATGTGCAACACTATCTTCTCATGAAGAGGCATTAGTCTGAGGACAGCATGCTTTTTGGTCTCGTATTTACTTGATAACAGTAGTCTGCTTATTCAGTTCACATTTTATATCTGAAGTGTGGGTTGGACAGGTACATAATGAAGTCCAAACCTTAGGACAGTGTTGGGTCATTCTACAGAAACGTCCACTTTTGGAATGGCAAGATGTTTTTATTTTTTTTATGTAACGTGACCAAAAAAACCCCAGTAACACCAGTGACATACATAAGACCAAAGATCCTTTGATCCTCCAACTCTAATTAAGTAGATGAGACTAAATTGTTATATTTGGCATAAAATCAAGCTATCATTGACACTTAGCAAAATCACTTAGTAAAAGATCATACATAAGAGTTTAAAAACACATTTTAACTCCATTAGAAAACAACTAAAATGTCCAAAGTACATTGTCTAAACTGCAATTGTCCGCTACTATTTTATGTCGTGCTATGTGCTATGTTACTCGGTTTTGACTCAGAGGGGTAAACTTGGAACTGTCCCCATTTTACATTTCATGGTGTCTTACTTTACTTGTCCAGCTGCCCCATAATGAACTCCCAGAACTGCTGATCAATCTGAACTGAACGCTTATTCAGCACCAGGGGCTCTGGGATCAGGCACATTATCTGGTCATCTCTTGTATGCATTGTATAGCCAGCGAATATTAAAAAGGTGGTCTTCTTTTCTGATAAGTCACAGCACCCTCTGCTGGACAGAAGTGAGAAGTGCATTTAATTCTTTAAGGGTCCAGGCTGTAGTAATCGAGTGTGAAAAGCACACAGGACTGTTAATGGATTTGGGAAGTAATTTATGCAGTTTCAAAAAAATAAAGAATAAATTATAGCTACATTAATGTCTTTAGATAGTTTTGGATAGATTAGTTACATGAATTCAACTAATTCTATCTAGCACATCTGGTGCCTGCGGAGGTGTCGGGAATATTTCAATTATGGAAATTCTTTGGAACATTGGAAATTCCATTATGTCTGTTTGGATATTAATGCCACGCAGGCCGTGACAACATCTAATGGACATATTAAATCTCAGACAGAGCTTCAAGCAGTAGGCCTACAATTATTATGTAGTGTCAAGAAATAGCCCAGAACAAAATAATGAATGGAAAGTAATCATAGAGTTGAACAAAGATGGTAGCTACTTCAATCCAGTTAAAATCACAAAGGCAATTGATAGGGAGATTGGGAAAGTTAAGTTTGCAAAGTATTTGAATAACAGAAGACTACTAATATTTGCAAAGGATGAAGAACAACAGAGAAAGATTTTGAACAAGAAAACGATTAATGGAGAAAAGGTCAAGTCACATATTCCAGGTGCAATTGCCAAAATGAAGGGTGTCATTTCCAGTGTTCCACTAACAATATCCATTGAAGACATTGTGTCAGAACTTAGAGAGAAAGATACAAAATTATGAACCAGGTTTCAAATGCTGAAGCTTTAAAGAAGGTAAATGAAGATGGAGCAAACAAGAAACAGAAAAACGAAAGGAGAGCCTCAGTCAAACACACGAAGAAAGAGAATCTCCCACAGTAAGGCGAGCAAACATTGTGCAAGAATCATGTTCACAAAGGTGTAAAGTAAAGGAGGGGACTTTACTTGTAGATAGAGTTACCTTTGTTGCATTTATCTGTAAAGTGGCTTATATAGCTTTCCAACAAGAAGATGGAAAGGCAAGAATTGATACAATTGTTGATGCAGCAAGGAACTATTTAGGGATCACAAGCACTGAGGGAGACACAATATATGAAATGTTCAATCCACTGAACTGTGATGATAGCTCATAAAGTAGTGATATATATCATAATGGTAATCCACATTCTCCAGTGGAATGCTAGAAGTTTAATTGCAAATAGTCAACAGTTTAAAAAGTATGTCCATGAGTTAGATGTTTTACCAGATGCAATTTGTATTCAAGAAACCTGGCTAAAACCACACTTAGATTTTATAATACCAGGTTATACTTCAGTGAGATGTGACAGAAGCATTAAACAAGGTGGGGGATGTGCAACATTCATAAAGGAAGGTCTGGCATACAGGAAATTATCTTGTCCAAATAAATACCAATGTGTGGTAATTGAAAGGTAGTATTAAGCTGGTAAACTTTTATAATCCATGCCAGCCTCTAGCTATGGAACTGTTCCATGAAATAGCGGGTGAGAATAGTAAAAGAGAAATTTGGTGTGGAGACTTTAATGCTCACAACAATTTATGGGGAAGCAGCTACACAGATAAAAATGGACAGGTGATTGAAGATCTATTAGATGATAGATTGTTGGTTTGTTTGAATAATGGAAGTGGTACAAGGATGGACATGGTAAAAAATGTCATCAGAAGTTTAGATCTTACATTAGTAAGTGCTCATTTAGCAAGATCTAGTGGATGGGAAGTTTCAAACTTCTCCACAGTTGGTAGTGATCACTTCCCAATTTTATGCTCTCTAAATATAAAAGCAGTTACAGAGAAAGGTCATTCTCACAGTAGATGGTGCTTTCCTAAAGCTAAATGGGATGAATTTAAGGAATATTGTGCAGAATTAGGTAGGAGTATACATATGGAAGGTAATATAGATGAATGCATAGATGCTATTACAAAAATGATAATAAATACGGCATCAATGTATGTTCCAATAAGTCAAATAAGTGGTAAAAGGAAAGTTGTACCTTGGTGGAATGATGAGTGTAGTAAGGCAATAAAAGAACAAAATCAAGCTTTTTAAATGGTGAGAAAGAATTTAAATCAAGAAAATGTTATGGATTATCAAAGAAAGAGAGCTAAGGTTAGGAAAGTTATTAAATCAACAAAGAGAAATGCATGGAGGCATAGGTGGGGATATCCAATTAAAAGAGGTATGGACAATGTTGAAGACAATGAGTGGGAAAAGAACATCTGTACAAATTCCTGTTCTAGTTGATGATAAACAATTAGCGATAACTAATAAGGAGAAGGCTAATTTGCTTGGGAAAATGTTTGCAAGTGTGCACAGTGGAACCATGTTGAGGACGAGCATAGACAGAGGAAAAGAGAGGTATGAAGAGAAAACTCTGAAGTGAACAGGGTCAGAGATAGAATGGATTCTTGCTAAGCCCTTGTCAAAGTGGATTCTATAGAGGTAGATCCACTACAGAAGCTTTAGTGAAGATGAGTAATGATGTTGAAAAAACTCTTCATATGAAAGAAGTAATGGCAGTTGTATACTTGGATACTGAAAAGGCATATGGCTCTATGTGGAAAGAAGGATTGCTAATTAAAATGAGTCAGCTTGGTATTGGAGGAAAGATGTATAACTAGATATTAGACTTCTTATCACATCGAGCTTTCAGGGTTAAAGTGGGATCAGATATGTCCAGCGAGTTTATAATAGAAAATGGAATTCCAATACAAGGCAGTTTGGATCCATGCTTTCATGTTGTTTACGCCAAATTCTGACCCCACCATCTGAATGTCGCAGCAGAAATCGAGACTCATCAGACCAGGCAACGTTTTTCCAATCTTCTGTTGGCCAATTTTGGTGAGCCCGTGTGAACTGTAGCCTCAGTTTCCTGTTCTTAGCTGACAGGAGTGACACCCGGTGTGGTCTTCTGCTGCTGTAGCCCATCTGCTTCCAGGTTTGACGTGTTGTGCGTTCAGAGATGGTCTTCTGCATACCTCGGGTGGTAACGAGTGGTTATTTGAGTTACTGTTGCCTTTCTATCATCTCAAACCAGTCTGGCCATTCTCCTCTTACCTCTGGCATCAACAAGGCATTTTCGCCCAGAGAACTGCCGCTCACTGGATTTTTTCTCTTTTTCCTGACCATTCTCTGTGAACCCTAGAGATGGTTGTGCGTGAAAATCCCTGTAGATCAGCAGTTTCTGAAATACACCGACCAGCCCGTCTGGCACCAACAACCATGCCACGTTCAA
>LKNJ01006370.1:0-17699 GCA_002120245.1 Maccullochella peelii
CACACACACACACACACACACACTGTGTAAGTGTGTGTGTATACGAGCACCTGTTATTACGTGACAGAAGTTCCATACCTAGGTCACGTGATGACAACAGACCCATCTCCATGACAACTGAGCAAACTCTGTCCACCACCAACTCTAAACTAAGTGGATCTCCAGATAAGATTTCTTGTCAAATTTCACGATCAACCCAAATTAGTTTTGTTTCAGGGGCCCCTTGTAACCGAGGGGCCCTAAACAGCCACTTGTACGGCTTCTGCAGACCAGCTCTTTGTTTACAAGCCAGATGTGTTTGCCAAGAAAACAAACCACCCACTGTTGACTGTTTGCTTGCAGAATTGTCTGTTTGGCGAAACTTCACAGGCCTCAGCAAAGATTTAAAAGTATCAGATATCTTCTCGTTTCAAAGCACAGACTTCAACATAATACTGACATCACTCTCCTTCAAGACTGCTGCCTTTAATGAGCACAATGAACATTAACAGGTTATTACTTCCTTGTTGCGCTGTAATTAATCTACTGAACATTTTCATATGTCTCAGCCCTTTGCTATCACTCCAGTAACACCCGTTTAGCTCAACACGAACCAACTACCTCATAACTTATTCAACAGAGCTTTTAATTGGGATTCTTGGAGAGCCAGCTGCAGTTTGTTTAGGCCTGTCTGTGGCTGCATGTACTGTACTTTGCGTGTCCTCTAAGTGGGACAGGTGGCAGCCTTGCAGGAGCTTGGGGCCTGTGATTGATCGTCTCAGAGTGTTCACTGCAAGACATGTCTGTTTGGCAACGCTTCAGTGGTCTGCAAACATGGATCCGTGGGGTGAGACGGGCCCTTGCACTTTGCGACACCGTGTAATCCAACATGAATGGCAACTCCGCGACCAGAGACTTCAGTGGTTTTAGCCGTTAGCGAGCACACTGACTGGCATTTATTCTCAAAGGAGACATCTCACCCCTTTAGAAGAAGAATGTGACAGGTTCTCTGAGAAGTTTCTGCTTCCATAACATTCTCAGGATAGCAGTGAAGTTGTTGTAGTAACATTGGAAGGGAATTCAGTTTTGTTTTGAAATTTGGAGCAATCAACATGTCAGTTTTTACAAAAACTGATAATACTCCTTAAATACTGTCTATTAGAGTTGCGTTTCTTCTTGTCTTCTGTTTGTACACTTTTTTTTGGCTACTTTTCAATTTCTGTTAACTTTTCCATCAGTATGCCTCTATTTTATATGATTTCATTTCACAGTGCAGTCTTCACTTCTCTTTTGGCACTCACAAACCTGATGGATACAGTTTTAGAATGACAGAAAGACCACAGATGGTTTATAATAAGTTGCCATTCGTGTACTGAAAACATGTTTGCAATGCAGAAAGGTTTTATTTTTTCTCCTGAGTTGCCATGGACAAGACAGCCGACACACACACACACACACACACACACACACACACACACACACACACACACACATAACAGCAAGTCTGTCTGTCAGCTGACTGCTCTTCAAGTACTGTACCTGGCTTTATCTACTCTGCAGGTCGTGATCTAAATCTGCACTAATCTCCATCACAAGGCCACAAGCCAGCAACACTACCTCGGACTCAAGACCAGTCAGGGTTCCCACTTCAAAACGTCATGCTTGTTTCATATCCTTTATAGCTTCTTAATGGTCTATTCTCTGTAATTATGGTGAGGTCTGTGATGGTGGAGAGATCGTTTTTTGCAACAGGATATGCGAGTCAGTGAGTCTGTGCGTCAAAAAGATGTGAGTATGCATGGAACCACACTTTTTCTTACTCAATAACCTGGGAACACATTTCCTCACTTTTACAGACATCAGAGTCCTTCTGAAGCAATTTCCTGATCTTTAAGGCAAATTGTATTTAAAAGTTTTAAAAGTCTTAAAAAATACTGGATTTGTACACCGACCTTTTCTCATTCATTATGGACATTTCAATGGAGAAAAGCCACTGAATGTAGTGTGACTCCAATAGTGCACGACACACAAAAACTTTATTACTTTGAACGATACAATTTATTTCCATTTAATAAAAAAAGGAAGACTGATTAAAGGCTTAGAGGTTCAGGACCATAGTTTATAGATTTAGGACAAGGTGTGTGTGTATATATATATATATATATATATATATATATATAAAAATAGCATTTGCAGATTTAGGTTGAGAGTCTATAGAATAAGGACAAATTTCTATAGTTTCTGGATGAGGGTCTATAGATTACAGACTAATGGTCTACAGATTCAGGTCAGGAGTGAATTGATCAAAGAGGAGGGTCTATATATTATGGACGAGGATCACCAGATTCAAAATGAAAATTTATAGATTCAGGATGAAATTCTGAAGATTGAAGATTCCAGATGAGGATCTACTGTATAGCCTAAGTACAAGGGTCTAGAAATTATGGACAAAGGTCTATAGATTCTAAATAAAAGGTCCACAGATTAAGGATGAAGGTCGACAAATTAAGAACAGAGGTCTATAGCTTCAGGATAAGGGTGTACAGATTACAGACAATGGTGTATAGATTACAAATGAGGGTCCAAAGATTAAAGACGAAGGTCTATTGATTTAGGACGATGGTTTTTAGGTCCGGGACCACAGATTCAGGACAGGGGTCTATAGGTTCCACACACGGGTCTATAGAGTCTTTAGATGGTGGAAAGTCTACAAATTTATGATAAGGGTCTAGATTCCAATCTATAGATTCTGGAAGAAGGTCAATAGATTCAGAACAATGGCCTATAGATTAAGGACAAAGTCTATATACTGAGGACTTTCTTATGATTTAATCAATAGCTGCTGATATCTGATTATGGCTAATAAAACATTTAAATTACATCTCATATCATTGAGATAATGGTATCAGTAAGGAGGCTGTACAGTTTTGCTTTCACATTGGTGTTCATGTCAGGCAGCAGTGTGGAGAAGGATGAAGGTTCACACCGTACAAACAAAACAAGGAGCCTTAAACTGTAGCCTTTCAACCAATTACTCATTAATGTTACCAAATGTTAAGCACTTTAATGTTTAGTCTGTTTTTTTGGTTTTTACCCACAACTTCGCAATGTTCAGCTACAACAACTGTTTTACATTTCTGCCTCAAGTATCTTAAGGTTTCAAAGTAAGGTATTTCAAAAGATAACATAAAAATTATCATACTGCGAACCTCTTCAACTAGAAAATATCAATATCAAAAGTTCAGGGATAATGGCTTGTTCTTTAAGAAGATAAGAAGTACATATAAATGTGATAATTTGAGTTAAACCCTGACCTTTCAATGCTGACCAAAGTACAAGTAATAACAATTCTGTTTCAACCCTGACAGATCTCGCTTTTCAGTCACTGGATTTTCAACAAAACAGTATCTTTTTCCTTGTTTTTTCTCTTGACAGCCAGACTAGGTTTCCACATTAGTACTCAGCCAGAGTAACAGCACAATCCACAAAAAAACATCTCTAGAAAAGGGCCCTCAGTCCCAGGCATCACCTATTTTTAGCCCCAAAACCTCCTTTTTTTTTTAGTTCCTGTGTTAAGTCTCACACCACAAAAAACGTTTCCTTGCTAAACTGGCATCCTGTCTTGGAGGAAGTCTCTGGATGCCAAAAGCGAGTCTATCAATAAATCAGACTAGCCGCTGGGCTTGCTTCCTCTTTCACTATATTTCACTTTTCTTTTTTTCTGGTCTACTAGCACCCTTCTCACATGAGACTCATTAGAGGACACTCCTCTCTCTGACTTAACATTGTAGTTGTTTAGCTCCACAATTAGTAAAAAAGAAAGTGGAACGGAACAAAACAATTAGGGTAACAGAACTGTGATCTTTATATATTAGGGACCTCTTCCAGCCTGCTGCTGCTCATGGTTGAGCTTCCATTGTGGGTCTTTTTCATCTCTATGATAAAAGCCTGCATCATGGAGGCAGAAGTGATTCGTCTTCTATCCTCAGGCTGTGGGACGGGCCAGCAGGGGCCCAATTGAGGCCAACCGGGAACGGACTCAGCCCTGCCGTCCTTCTCATTCACCACAGGGCGCTCAGACAGGACTCTGCAGCACTGACAGGACCAATTATTCTGGTTTTGCTTTATATTTATCAAAGACTGACTATGTATAGCAGTATGTGTGTGTGCATATGTGTGTGAGAAGCTGATGCTTTGCGACGGCTTGTGTTAGATGTGAAGATACTGTTCAGGAAATAGGTTGGTATTATTATTAAAACGGGTAATTTAATGTAGCAAGTCTTCCAATAAGGCAATTGTGTCCTGGAAGTACTGCTGTGGGTTTAGACAGCTTCGCTAAACAGACAACACCTTCATATAAAACATATATCATTTCAATTTATTTATGTATGTTGTCGCATGAGTAAAGAAAACATTATGTGTATGATAAGATAAAAGAGTTGGAAGGAGGTGATTAATGAAATCTTGATTGGAAATATTCTTCTTAATTTAAGGTTCTTGTCTTTCGTCTCCAGATCTTGACTTGAGAGTTCATTGACATGTGTATATTACAAGCAAAGTTACTTATTGACCTGAACTATAAAAAAAAGCATTGTATTGGTGTCTGGGTTAAACATATGGGGCATTGTGTAGGACTGGAAAAAATGACCCACACTTTGCTTCTCAAACTGTTTCATTGAATCATTATCTAAGATTCAGTGACTTTGAGCATCTTCTCATGCATGAAGAACTGGGTTATGTGAATATGTGATAAAATGTAATGGTACACACTGTAAGATGTGAAAGGTATGCTTTTTTAATTTGAGCTTATTTGTTTCTTGTTTTTGTTCTAGCCATCACTGTGGAAACTGCTGTCGTTTCCCCCCACTTTTCAAATTTAATTTCTATATCGTATATAAAGCAGGAAGTAAAAGTAAGATAGAAATGGGAGGGAAGATTTCAAAAAAGAATGAAAGAAAGGAAAAAATCCTTGTTCAGGAAGCTAGTAGAATCATTTCAGAGCTGTGGTACTTTTTTTTTGCTTGCTCTGGACAAAAAAAGAGGGGGTTTGAAGCTGAATACAAAATGAAAACGACTTGTTAGGGCTGTGGTTGTCTGCAGACTCGGGAGCTGCTGCAGCAGCTTCGACACAACTAGACATCAGACAGGAAGACACCGAGGCACATGGCAAATAAAATTTTTGCTGAAATTTACTCCACAAGTTCCTTTCACGCAAGTTTCACCAACTCTGCTTTTTTGCTGTTTGCATGTTGCATATGGGTCACAAGGGAAGACAGACAAAAGGAGAAGTGAGGGAGAGAGGAAGAAGAGAGTCAGCAGATGAGATTATGTCTTCATGAATGTGCCTCGGCCAATAGGCAAGATGGGAGCTCTGCCAGGAATTTTTTCCAGGCCACCCAGCATGGCGTGTCCTCGTTTGGTGAAAAGTGGTTCTACTGAATAGACACACACACACACAGGACGAGTTCCCTGGAAGTGCTGATCGGGTTGAACTTGAAAGTTGCTGAGTTACAGCGGAGCTGTGACACAATAGCGCAGCTAACAACTGAGGGTGTAACGTGTGAGCGTTTGTGTTTAAATGACGTGCGTCTGTCTTGTTTTGCATCTCTTCAAAATGTGCTTCTATATTTATTTAACCAGGTCGCATAGGGCGTGGTGTGTACAGTCATATTGGTATTGGGTGTGCACCTGCTCATATACAGTATGTGTAGAAAAGCATCCGATGAATGGTAGAAATACAATTTTCTGCCAAAACACTGTACCTAATATGGCATGTTTAAGTCCTCTAAAAGGACTAAGGGTGCTCAGAGGAGACTGACCAGGTGCCTGATTAGAGCTAATCTCCAGCCAGGTAGATAATATTAGAACAGCACCATAATGAACCGGCTGAGGAGTTTAGCTGCAGCTGCATTAGCGCCTGAAGAGAGGGATAATAAAGCCTACATGTGCTCAAACAAAGCCTGTGGTGTACCTTTCCGCTGTGCTCGTAAATTAGGATAACTAGTGAACTAGATGTGCGTCATTAATGATCAGATGGAGAAGATATTCACGTCACATTTCAAGTCGGCTCTGTCTTTTATCCATTTTTTTATTGTGTCCTACATTTAAGGCATGAATAGAAGCTCTTCCAGCGAACAACCTTTTACAGCTGCACTCTTAAAATAAGCTTAAAAGAATATTCTGACATTTTGAGTTAATCAGTTTTTGAGAAAAATCAGTATCAATTTCATCTCTGTATGTTCAAACAGGCCCAAGATGTGTTTAGCATAGCTTAGCATAAACACTGCAAGCAGGGGGAAAGTGCCAGAGTAACTTCAAAGATGCCTTCTGACAACACCAAATAATGAATGAGATATTTTGGTTTAATATGTTTTTTTTGGTTGTGGTTGTAGAGGGTGGTGGGTGTTACGATGTATGGGGCTAATGTAAGCAGAAGTATTTCACTGCCGCTAATAGTTGCAACATTACGAGTAGAAGGACATAACTTCACACAGAACTTCAAATGGATTATATAATTAAAGTTCAAGACTTTTTCCATTGTGGCTGTTGATGCAAGGACAGTAAATATGGAGGAGTCCAGGTGACTAGGCGACATCTTACTACCAACAAACTGACATAGTAAATACCTATATATTCATCAGTAATATCACTCTAAGTCATCCAAAACACACAACCAAAAATGTGTCCTTTTTAGGACAAGTTTAACTGTAAATCAATTAAATGAATACAGATTAAACGATCTTTTTAACCTGAAAAAAACGCAGTGGGCAAAATGCCCTTTACAGCCCTGAGAAATGTCTGCAGGTATTCATTCGAGGCTGCCTACAGCCCAAACCAGTAAGTTAGCGCAGCCTGTATGTAACCTGAGAGACGGACCCCAGGACAAAAAAAAAAACCCACCAAGCACTCGCCGCACTACCTGCTTCTGTTTGTTAAGCTTATTGCTCGGAGGGTATGGTAGTGAATAAAGGCGACTCAGATGGGCGACAACTCCACTCTTCTCTCATCTGGACTATGGCGGCAGGACAGTAGGAGCACCACAAACAAAATTCCATTCATCTCCATTGTACTGAGGTGGAGGCAGAAATCTAAAAAACCTGGACTATATTATTTTATAAACTAATATTGTTATTCACATTATTTTTGTTAATTTCATTCCTTAATGTTGTCTTTCATAATCGTAGTCGTGCTTTGGCAACACATGTCAAATGTCATGCCAACGAAGCCTATTGAACTGAATTGATACCACTAGAGGGAAGTGAGAAAATAGTTTTCTTCATCCCTTTTCAACCCCTTAAATATGGACCAGGAAGAGAGAGGCCATAGTGTATTTGAGGAAAAAATAAATTCACCTCTGTGAAGCCACGTAAAATCCCAAAACACAATAATAACATCACCCCAAACAGGCCGTCAGTGGTAGACGCTGATCATTTTGAACCGAATGTAATGATTACTCTTCTGTGCGGACAAGAACGCCACATCAACACTATAAGGACACATCACTTATAAAAACCCTCTCCTACTGCATATATGAAGAATGAAATGAAGCTGATTTTTTTTTAATCATTTGCTTATGTTGGTGCAGCATAGTCATCATACCAGTAAGCACATTCTTCACAGTAATTATAAGTAGCATAATTTTCCGACTGCAAATAAGACACACCTTAGCAGCAAATTGCCTTCAATGAGCTTACAACAGAGACGGCAAACAAAATAACTTGTTGGATGCAGGGATTCAATCCTGTAGTCCAGCTCCAACCCAAATATCAGACCTTTAGGCTATTAGTGACCCAAAATATTTCTGAAAAAGGTCAGCGCACGCCGGAGCTAAAACCGCAGTACACCTAGTGAAAACCCCTGTGGCTGTACTCCATGCAGTAGATTCTGGTCAAATGTACATGCTCTTGTGTAGGTGTTGTCAGATTTCTCATCATATATGAGGTTGAATCAGTTTGGTGTTTATGTGGAAATGCTTCAAGTGCTACAACCATCAATGATCAAGTATCACAACACTGATATAACTGTGGAAACTTGTTCACGAGTGTAGGTGGTTGGTGCTCGCAGTTCTGCCTGGGCGATGTGGGCAGCAAGCAGTGCAAAATCTGTGTTTACACTGCCATGTCTCAAGACTGTGTGAGTCACTGCTGTAATAGTATGCCCTTTGTAGCTGCGTGCAAGTACGAGTGTGTGTGTGTCTCCCTGTGCTATCAGGGACTATCTGACTGATAAGAAATAAACGGGAGAGGAGACAAATTCCCCAACTTGTTTGTATCAACGAGCCCCTCAGATAGATCTGCCCCAGACCAGTGCAGCCGTTTTAACAATATTTTGCCCCATCTAAGAACACTTTTGCTAATAAGAATGAGCTGGCACAGACTAACATAACTGCACAGACTGTATAATGTAAGACGATACCAGCAGGGTGGAGGTCGAATCCCCTATCAGCAATCCACACACTGTCATTGTGGGAGCGTTTAGGGCGTTTAATACATAAAAGCTGGACTGTCACATGAAAGTGTAGATAGTCGGGTGTGTCTGAAAAGCCACAATCAGGACAAAGGGTAGGATCCCGCACACTGGATCAGGATCGAGGATGTTCTCTGAGGAAGATCTATGCTGGATCAGAACCTAACTGCTAATAAAATGGTTTTTCCTCTTCTTAATCTTCTAATTTTGAACCTTTAGGAAGTGAAATCATGGTTAAATTAAACTATGGCTAATGTGGACCTCCTATAATTCCTTTAAAGGGGTCCCTGGGATGACCCTGGTTTTCAGGGGTCAATATGTGGAACTTCTTACTCACAAAACTCAAAACGGATCATCAATGGCTTCACTGGGCGCTGTCTCCAGTTTTAAAAGCCAGAGAGTGGAAGAAAAGCCAAAGGGTGTGTCTCACATTGATCCTTTCTTCAACTGGTAGTGAATGGCTGTACAGTCAATTGGATTTTGGGCGGTGATAAGGCTATTGTTTCATTGAACTTTGGGACAGAGATGAGTCAATGATCGACAGTTTCAAGGAGGCATATGGCACATCCAGAACAAAAGGCAGCATGAAGAAGACCTCGAAGGTCGAAATGTTGCAACAATAAAGATTCTCTTAACATAGCTAATAAATATAGCTGCAGCTAATACAATTAATAAGGGGTATGTCTTATTTAGGATAGCTGCCATCTTTCACTGCTGGTTTCTTAGCTCACCTAAATCAAAGTTATGCTCTGACATTTGGGGAAATACATGTTTGCAGTTCTACCAGGAGTAAGATAAGAAGAACAATGTTTCTGTGCATTCAGTACAGAGAGGCCCAGGGCGTTTTTAGCCTAGCTTAGCACAAAGACTAAAAAACTGAAAACTGTCAAGTTGTATCTTGCTAACTAGCAACCAGTCTCACAACTGGACACAAAGAGATGAAACTGATATTGACATACCGGTACTGGTATATGTCAACCAATACAATAAGTAACAAGAAACTGCAAAACACAAATACCAATGATATGTTTAAGGTAAAACTATTCAGCAGAGAGCACTCTACTCACTCACTATTTTACTGTAAAATGTCCCGCTCACCATTTATTGTGGTCACAATTCTTTAATAACCATATTTAAGGGATCCTCAAATTTGTTTTTGCCATGCTAGCAGCTCTGGGTGGCAGAGTTGGTCAGTCTGTCCGCCACTTTGGTCCAGACTGAAACATTTTGTGTTTAGTGCTAATTAGCAAATGTTAGCATGCCAACATGCTAAACATGGTAAACATTCCCTGATAAATATCAGAATGTTGGCATTGTCCCTGTGAGCATGCTGCAATGCTAGCGTTAGCATTTAGCTTAGGCACTGCTGTCTGTGCCAAAGTACAGCCTCACAGAACCACTGGCATGGCTGTAAACTCTTATGCTGTGTCTCAGTTTGCATTCTTCCATACATACACTTGCTATTTTAAGTGCGTTCACACTGACAATTATGGCAAAATGCAGTACCCGGATGGTGTACTCATGATGGTCAAAAAGTTTGGAATGCTGCACACTTCTTACCCTCAATGGTCGCCATCTTGGCTACGTAGCAGAAGGGGAGGGACCACCAACCTATGAAAATGGCGGCCGCGGTTGCGACTGTTACAGTGCAACACTGCACTAAAAGTAAAAGCACGTTCATTTTGATTAAATTGACTAAGTCCAGGGAGCAAACGAGTCGGCAGATATTTTGGTGGGTGACAATCACGGTCAAACGCTGGCTATAATGCTCCACCAGGTTGCAATTCATTAAAAAGAAGAAGAAGAAGAAGAAGTGGTCAAATGTTGCGATCATCATGAAGTGTACAATGGCCCGGTTTGATTTGAGACAACACTACCCTGTCAGAATTCATGCAATGGAAGTATTTGAATTAAAACAAAGCGTTTTTTTCTTGTGTGTTTATGTAAAAAATAAAATAAATAAATAAAAGAATATTGGCATATTTATCATTATCAGATTTTTGTAAGTCTCAAATATTGATATTGGTATAGATCTCAGAAATTCAGCATCCATCAGGTTCTAATAAAAACATCCTAAACAGTAATATGGTACAAGTAAGAGATGATCCATGACATGGTTAAATACAAAGACTAGTGACCAATGAAAAAAAAGAAACGTTAGTACACTTTTTCCAACCTGTACTAAAATAACTGACCTTGGCTTCGCACTGGGCCTCATGAAAAGACACCAGCCCTCTCTTAAACATCAGAGGACTGAGCTGTTTGGGTCCCCACCCACAGAAACACTGATTTAGGTTTGCTGATTACAGAACGTGCTCCCCAGGAAACCCATTCAAACATCTTTATTGGACAATGTTTAAATTTCATGTGGGTCTTCACCAGGTCAAAACGCTCCTCATAACTATGTACCCACCAATTACAAGATCTTCAACATCCACACTAACAATGTGTGTGTGTGTGTGTGTGTGTGTGTGTGTGTGTGTGTGAGAGAGAGAGAGAGAGAGAAAGACAGAGAGAGTGTGTGTCCTTATCCTGGAATCCTAATGACAGGATAGAATGGCCGCAGCTCGTGTTGCCCTGGCGACAGGAGCCATGGATATGTGACATAGGGAAATGGGAGAGTGGAGGTGGAGACAGGCAGTCAGAGAGACAAACATGGCAGTAAGACAGACAGCTTTAGATCATGTAAACAGGAAAATGATTGAGGGTATTAATCACATGATGATGTACGAAAACACTGAAGTAGATTACACACAGCTACCATGAAGAGAGTATTTGAATCAAA
This sequence comes from Maccullochella peelii, assembly GCA_002120245.1. Taxonomy (NCBI): domain Eukaryota; kingdom Metazoa; phylum Chordata; class Actinopteri; order Centrarchiformes; family Percichthyidae; genus Maccullochella; species Maccullochella peelii. The sequence continues at coordinate 11,231 of LKNJ01006370.1, forward strand.
TTTGCATTATGCACAAAAAGACCAACATACAGCCCCAGATTCCCAAGAGTGTTTTGCATTTGTAATCGAGGACGAGACAACTGGATGTATTCTTCTGTCATCAAGGCAGCTGGGCAGGTTTTACTAAAGATTTGATCTTACAAACTATTATCAATTATTAATATTATCAATACAAACAAACAAATTGATCCAGGAAAGATGGATGTCAAAGCAGATGGTGGGGGAAAAAAACTGCAGGTATTAAAAGTCAGTGACTTCTACCTGCCACTTTCACTCGCCCACTCTGTTTCGTTTTATAAACTTTCAGTTTCAAGTCCCGTCTGTTAACGTCCTCTGCTTTTAGTCTCCATGTTCTTACTCATGCACTCTAAAGAGACACACACACACACACACACACACACTGAATTAAACATGACTATGATAGTGGGGCTTTGCTGACTGAATTCTAATTACACCGACGCTGCAGGGTTGCACATGTGCCTAAGGGCTGTGTGGGAAACCTGCGAGTTTGTATTCGTACGTGAGTGTTTATGGAGAAATCAGTGAGTGTGTGAGGGTGAGAGAGTGCATGTGTGTCCACATCCTGCAGCCGCAGAGCCTTCGGAAGAAATGACAAGCTTGTTAAGAGGAAATCATATTTGCACCACCAGTTATATCAAAAATCGATGACAGAAGCAGCACCTCTCTCATCTGACTCTCAGTGATATACAAAGCCATTTTTATGTTTTTAAAGTTGCCACTGGGCTTTCGACTCAAGGACGCCTTCATCTAAACGCCAAGAGAGAAGACGTCTGTCCTTCACTGCAAAGTTTCACAGTCTTACTTCACCAGACAACAGTTACACACCTGACTTATTGTCTAACCTGACAACAAAAAGCTTTTATACAGTAATTCATTTATTTCAGAGGCAGGAAAAGAGCACTGAGGGATGCAGCAGCTCAGTACAGGCCCACAGGAAGTGAGGTAAGAGACACAGAAAGTTGGATCCAGGCCTCTAAAGCCATGACTCTGTTGTATAAAGTCCTTGCAACTTCAGCTGAAGTAAAAGCATGACTATCACCAAAACTTGAGGGTCACATGTTCCTCTTGGGTTTATAAAACCCTTTCTAATCTCTATACGATATAGCAGGGTGCCTGAAAGGTTAATCAATTCCGATTTGAGATGTTGTAAAACCTTCTAGTGGCAATAAGTAATAAAAAAAACAAGACCAGTGTCATCATGGGAAAAAAACAAAAACAAAAGCAACTTTAAACCATGAGAAGATCCATAGCCTGTATAAGTAGTTTAATGGTGTATGTAGAAGCTGCAGCATTCTAAGACAAAAACTAAAGTTAAAGCTGCACTAATTGATATTTTTATATTCAAATGATGGATCAAATGACTATGTCCTTTTCTGTGAGTAAACATTGTGACATTTATTTGTGGGCGGAGCTTAGATGGAGGCAGAATAATTCCCTGAACACGTTAGCTAACGCTAGCTAGCAAGTTTTGTTGGCTTGTTTTTTAACAATGGCTAAAGAAAATACGAGTTTTCTCTAAATATGTATGGTCACTCACTCTCCGGGACCACGAGTGTTACTTGATGAAGTTAACATTAACCAATGGGACCCATACACACTCACTCAATGGATGGACAATCTGACAGGATTACCTACGGTGGAATGGCCAGACACACACACACCTGACACACAACATGCGCCTTCTCAATGTTGCCATTGCAAGTATGGCAGTTGTAGAAAGGGAGACGACACTTCAGCAGTTTCCTCTATGTTTTGTCTCTGACCATACAACTAGCTAACAAAGTTAGCTAATGCGCTAAAAGAGTTAGTGTTATGAGACAACCCATTATAAACTACATGCACAGCACTAAATGCCAGGCAGACCAAGTTAGCGAGTAGCTAGTGAACATAATGGAGCATTTAGCAGCTAAAGGACCAGATATTTTTCTCAAAACAAAATTAAAAGTAGAGTGAATATTGGACTTCACCAGGAAGTCAGAAACACTACTCCAAATGAATGCTAATGCTGGTGACAATATGTTAATGTTGTGTTTGAAGCTTGTTCTGCTGCCCCCAAATTGCCCAAAAAAAAAACAACTATTAATGCAGCTTTAAGATATTAAATTATACATTAAACTGTAAAGTACAACACAGTGCCTTGTTCCCTCATCCATCTCACTTATCAAAAAATGCTTTCAAACACAGAATCTTAATTTGCAAATTTCAACTCCACACTCCTCATGGCATCAGGAGAGTTGATTTCTGTTTTATATGTCATGATCGGACAGTGTTGCCCTAATCAGAGTTAACATGACATTGCCTTGGACTTGGAGGATGTTAAGTACTGTACAAGGCAACATCCCAGATCTTAAAAACAGATGTTTTGATCTACAGGGCAGCATTACTCGATTTTCATTTGCAATGAACATTATAGGCTGAGACAGGAATGAATTCATATTATTATAGTATAATAAAGTGACATATATTCACACACGTAGATATAATTTACTAACTCAAAAAAGCGGATTTGCACTATCCCAAGGCTATTTTTCTTGGTTCCTAAAAAGTGAATATTTCACTCCACTTCAACAAACTCCTAATCTGAAGCATTTCTCCTGTTGCTTCACCTCAGCCTCAGTAAAGAAAAAAAAAACAGGACAGTGGGTGGATGGCTGTTATTTTGGAAAAAAAAAAAGGTGTTTTTTTTTTTAAAAGCAGGGGGTGGGGTGGTAGGTTTTCAGGAAGTGTAAGGAGGAGAGATGGGGAATGTCTGCTGGGTGGTAAATAATTAAACACAATGGACTTTCACACCTGTAGCCCGGGTGCACAATGTAAATGTAGGAGTGTGCCCTTTCATTGGCCTTCCTGTGATACCGAGAGCTACACCATTTAGGTTTGGGTATTTTTAACCTGCTGTATGCATGACATTTAACCACAAGAAGAAAAAAAGTGGTGTTCTCTCAACACAGATGAAAATAATGTCCTTCACATTCATGCACAGAAGTAGAGGAACGTACTCAATGTTGCAAAAACATGACTTTGATATCACTGCTATTAAATGCTTGGCATCAATACATAGTGTCAGTGTTTACTTAGGACTATAGTGAGTACTATTGTTGCACATCACCGTACAGTATATTTTAAATGTATGTTGCTTTCACACCTGTAGTTCTGTTCATTTAGTCCACAAGGGAAAAATGATAAAGTGAGGGTCCTGGTTCGTTTCTTGTTAACACTGACTTACTACAAACAAACCAATAGCAGTAAACAAGTCATATGAATTGTGAGGTAACTCAATCATTGGAAAGTTTTGGTGACTGTCATTCTGCATCATCAGTGCTACATGGACCCAACATGAGGAAATTCCAGTGACTGACTTTACTTCGCAGTGTTTATTTGTCTTCACTCAGTGAGTGACTATGAGCATCATTAGTCGAGACTGCAACTGGACTCACATTCTGATATATCAGGGAAAAAGCCTGAACCCCTGTGCTGCTAACGCGCATATGTATTACCATGGTTACCAAATGATCTTGCAACAATGTTTATACAGACCACTTGGGACAATGGTACCCAACTATTTTTGCCCAACGTACCCCCCCCCCACAGCCCTATCAGATGAGCTCAGGTACCCATTTGATAGATGGGATGGCCTTCATGGAATTGTTCAATAGTAGTTCACTGCAAGAAAACACTGGCTGTGGTGGATCCGTAGCTGCACATGTGAATCCATACATTACATAGTGACCCTGGAATTGTTAATACCATAGACTGTAAATAAATGACATGACACCTCCCCAAACGTGAAGCCAAAATATCTCAATCACCGTGGTCATAAACCCTGCCTCCTCACTGTTAGCGGGTGGGACATGCGCCAAACTGAAAAGTCAAAGTACACGTCAAATAAAATTTTCCCAAAGATGGTTTCTGTTATTTTAAGTAGTTCTTATCGCGCTGATGTTTGTTCAAGTGTTCATTTTTCTGATTGGCTTTAATTTGTTATTTGATGCTATAAAAAGAGGGTGTGACATCATGATTGACAAGTGTGCTCAAGATTGGTTCAGGCGGGTGTATGGGCGGGACCTCGATCACTACTGCGCAGACTCACCAAATGACGTCACCAGCGCAAGATGACAGCACCTGTATCTGGGATATTTTGGCTTCATTTTTGTATGGTTGGAGGAAGTGGAGACACGTCGTCCATCTTTATATGCAGTCTACGGTTAATACTTTATGGCTTTCTTTGTTTGGTTGAGTTTGTATTCGCACTGCAACCACTTGGCAAAAGCTGGTCGTTTAAACCATTCATCCATTACTTTTAGCTATATATTTTGATTTTGGCTGCTTGATTGCTTACTAGTTTACTGTCAGTATGAAGACTTGGTGTTTTCTTTCTTTCTAAGATCATCATATCTATTTATTTCAAGTTACATGAGCGACAGTCTTTCCAGGTACCCCTGCTGAAGTAGTCCTGGGGTACAAATACCTCCCGTCAGGAATCATTGCCTTAGGAGATCACTTCCTTGTCAGTTCCAATCAGCCAATGGATTGAACAGTTTATCTTTTGAATTAATGCTTAAAATCTGTAGAGTTTGATAGAGCTTGATAGAGCAGCCTAAAATTACCAGAACCAAATGGGCAAACACATTGGAGTCTGTTTGCTTCGTACCAAACAGGTTATAAGTGAATGCACCATTAGTTCAATCACAGTCTTATGCTGATTTGAAGTTAATATGAATATAACAGTTTGATATCTAACCAAGTTCCATTAGACTAAACAGTCATACATCTGAATAATTATCACTTTCAGTAACAAACACAGGAACCTCTTCACCAAACCTAATCATTAGCTTGTCAGAATGGCCATAATTACCCATAAATGCTGCAACAGTTTAAAAAATTAGTCATCTGAGTGGTTCCTCTGAACACTGGAAAACGGCGGGTAAGCGCAAAAAATCTCTTCCTCTCTCTCACCCTCTGGATGTTGTGCTCACAAACACATGGGACCGTCTCCCTTTTCCCATAATAACCAGTCAGAGGGAGCAGAGACTTCAAAAACAAACCACTCCGCCCCCTCGTGTGTCTTGTTGCCAGCTGTATCTCTCCTCGACAAAAGAACGGCGGTGTCTAGCATAAGGAAATTTAAAGAAAATCTGTCATTTCTGCCTGCACTAAGTCAAGAGAGCCCAGTCCAATCAAATCTGCAGATGAAAACTCAGTCAATCCTGGCCTGTGTATTTCACTAGAAAGCCCGAGTCGATTTTATGCAAATGCAAGAGTGATGCAGTACAAGAAGCTGCACTTGACCTACATAGCTCTTCCACAATTCCTTCCCCAATGGAGAGGAATAGATCACAGGAAGCTTGAAGCAAGGGGACAGGTCTTATTAACCAGCACTGCACCGGAATAAAGCAGTGCGCTGTGAGTAGAGAGGGGGGAAACAAAGCAGAGTGGTGCTTGTGGAGCGATAAAGTCGGGAGTACAGGAGTTTGTGCTGGATGTGGTAAAGCCCTCAGCACTCATACACGTCTTGAGAGACCTCAGAAATCAGAACACACAGTAAGAGAGCATGGATAGAGTGAAATATTTTTGGAAAATCTAGAGGAAGAGTTGATGATCTGCTTTGGTCAAGTTCTCAAGTCCTGACGTGCATATGGAACATTCCTTTTCAGCCAAGTTCCTCATAAAAAAAAAAATGGTTTGGGTTTGCTGGAAAAGAGCGCTCAAAAAACCCAATCGCAGACCAGAACGCTGAGCTGTGGCCATTCTCAGAGGGCTGCTCTCACACAGAAGCGGCGCTGAACAAAAATTCCACACAAATTATACAGGCCAGGCCGAGCTTCAATGCTTTTGTAATTGCCTGCGCAGCCCTGCCCAGAAAAGAAAAGAAAAAAATAATCTGGGCCTTGATGATGACCAAGAAGAGGAGACAGACAACAAAAGGAGAAAGTGTTTGGCTTGTGAGCTACAAGGACAAAAGACAGGATGTGTTCTTCCATGTCTCATGGCCACGGTCACTGGCAGTCTGCATGCACATGTGCACACAATAAAAACACATACACCACAACCAGGGTGCATGGGTTAGACTTATTCACACAAGTCCGCAGCCTAAATATACGTCATTATAAAGTCATTATCCGCAGGCAAGCATCACTCAAACCCACAGAACTTTATTTTAAATTCTAGTCAATATCCCAGAATTGCCACTGAAATCAAAAATACAACACTGAATTACATAGAAATGTGGAGAAAATGCTGCACAAGAGACATCTACAAATTGCCCTTTTCAAGTAATGGTGCAGCAATAAGGAAAATTTGGCATTCTGGGCTTGAGCGTTTACTGAGCACTGAGGCCAGCTACGGTTTGAAATATTTCCATAAAACTGCCAATATAGAGACAGAGCACATTTTAGTCCCGCCCACACTGGAGGGGAAAACAATGAATCGCTCTCCATAGACTTTGTATTGC